>JAJKFJ010022710.1:0-37067 GCA_027382625.1 Tetmemena sp. SeJ-2015 | reverse complement strand
TGACCCAGCTGAGGGAGCGCCACCCATGGGAAAAGCTAATTGTCTTCCTTGACAACCTCAGAGCCCATCACTCTCGCGGTGTGGTGCAGTCGTTTGTGCGTCGTGCATAGAGCTTATCTTCAACGCCCCTACTCGTTGCGTTCAACCCCATCAGGAGGTATTCTCCAGAGTGAAGGCCCACTATAAGAGAGGCTAGCGAGAGAGGATTAATGTGAGTCAAGGCCAGATATGAGTTTATAGGGGCCCCATCCGATCCATTGATCAAGTGGATTGCACAAGGACCATAGCGCGGGGCCCTAGGAGGATGGAAGCGAGAGTCTGTGAATTGGAGTGATTAATTTAATTTTTAAGGAACTTAAGTTTATAACCTAGCTCTTTTCATATCATCAACGCTTGGCTGGGGGAGATTAGCGGCTCATCTCATGGCCCTGACCTCTACTTTAGGTGAAGCTCCCGTTAGGAGGGGAGGAGTCCCCCCTTCCCCGTAAGGCAGCGATCTCAATCTTCCTCTTCTTCTTTTCGCTTGCTAGTTGACTTGCCCTTAAAGGAGCCAAAGCCCTCCCCTTTTTCTCTAAATTGCTATGCAACTGAAAGTTTATTTGAAAGAATCTGGGGGTTTTAAAATCCCTTTTTTTCAATATTTCAAGTTATCTCCCATTTCCTTCTACTTTGGGCCAGTAGGCGCAAAGAAAGTGCCTCTGGGGGTGCCGAGATGGAAAAAATGAAGTTTCTCTCAGGAGCTCCCCAAACATATCGTAGTACTAAGGGGGATTAGCTTTTACCCTTGACCATTAAAGATGCGGGCAACAGTAGCTTGGATGTTAGGCAAGTTGCCCTGCATAGATCAGCCGTCTTAATCACAGTTTCTGCCCTGACAAGACTCTTGGGGAAATCGGGTTTGTCTTTTCTGGCTAGGTAGGTGAAAGCCAGCTATATAGTTGAGTGTGATGGGGAAGAGTTTACCTTGAAATTGAGGTATAGTAGAGGTGCTCTTAGAGCTGAAGCTTGGCTCGAGCTGTCTGCTATTTCAAAGTGAGTCTGATTTATACTTGTCTGTGTCTGTTATTTGAGTTCTGGGATACTGCTAGTCCAGCTCGTCTGGGTTTTAATAAAGTTTGAGATTGTTGATTTTAATTTTAAGTAATAATAGCAGTTGAGTACTTAATAGTAGGTGATGAGAGTTAATTATTATTGGGGGGAACTTTCCAAGAGACAAAGTTATGTCTCCTAGGAATGTTCCTCTGAAAGTAACTATGAAGAGGAGGGTGCACCTCCAGTTTCTAACAATCACTATTTAGATGGTTTTTTATCCAAAGTGTGCAAAGGTATGAATTGGATTTTTCAAATTTGGTAAAAAGTATGATTGGATGTTTTTACATCAAAAGGGATGAAATGGATGTTTTGGATTTCTCAAAAAGTTGAATTGGATATTTGACTTACCCTTTGGGGGAAGTGATGAGTAAACAATTCACATGAGTATAAGAGGTGGCGAGTTGCTATGGTAATAGGGGGACTTAATTTATGTGTTTTTTTATTTAATAGGAATTACTAATATTTAATATGGAGGCCCCCCCCAATAGCAATGGCCCCACAGCCAAAGAAGCAAAACCCCAAAATACAGCATAAATCTATATAAGGAGAGTCCAACCAGCTATCCAATGCCTTCTGCAAAGAAAGCGAGGAGAGGAGCAATACGACTCGTGGCTCTAGCTATGGTAGTTGCAAAGACTAGGCCGTTAAAAGAGACAGGGTTAGAAGCCTAGGAAATTGATAAGTGCCAGCAATGCGGGAAAATCTATAAGCCAAAGGAACTCAAAAGACATCTTAAGATTCACAAAAGAGTCCAAGGTTTGCTATCAGCATTTGAAAATCAGAGGCAAGTATGAGTGCATCATTTGCTCTGAAAATATTCCTGCCTTTAAGAATTCCCGCCAGCTTCAAGAGCACCTAGCCAAGCATCCAGTAAAGCGCTTTCTGAAATGGATACTCGCGCGTCCTCTTGCAGTCGCTCAAGCAATTTTAGAATAATGATTAGCCTCTGAATGAAAAGAGTTATGGAACCTCAGTGGCAGCTCTTACCCATCCGCAGTCATCACTGTGCCATTCAAATTAAAAAGAGTTGCAGCTGGAGGAGCCGCAATAGCACTTCTCGGATTGTTTGCATTCTATAGAAGAGGAGCTCAAGAACTGCTAAAATTCTATAGCGTTTGAGTCCTCTCAATCGAAACTCTCTCAGGCAATTTCAATATCTCATATCCAACTCGAGTTAGTGCTTGACGACTTGGAGGTCGCTTTCACAATTCGGTGGGAGCTATTGCTTATAATTGAATACATGGCAGCTAGAGGCAGGCTTTTCCTTGCTCCACCTGACTCCCCCTATGAATACAGAGGGCATCATGAGTACTTCAGTAAGGACGACCTCAGGAAGGACGCCTCGACATTTATGAGAGCCTTTCACGAGTTCAAAGTCATTTAGCACTTAATGAGCAAAGGCGTCTAGGGTATTGACTCACTTGAGAAAATCCACGTCTGGAGAGGAGGGAGTCCTGATGGTATATCACGAGTTCGACTACACTTTTGGATAGTTTACTAAGGGTCCTGCTTCGGGTTACATGCTGCTAGAGGTGCTGGAAACCATGCTCTCTATCGTTAAGAGCATCCATAGCCAAGGTGTAGTCCATCGATGCTTGAGCCCATCGTACTTCAAGATAAAAGGTCCCAGCCCTCCAAAGGTCTTCTTGGGAAACTTTTGAGTTCGCTTCCATCTCTGGCTAAATAAGTCTAGACTAAGGACTACCCCCAATCCCATGGATCAGGCATCGAGAGGTTGCAGAGCTATTGGAAGCCAAGCCATCACTGGACACGTACTCGATGGGTCTCATCATCTGTAGCGGGTTCTTGAAGGAGCCTTTGCTCTCCCTCACCACCGAGCATGGGTCTGTACAGTAAGCTCTCCTCTTCAGTTGTTGGTAGGCAGAGTATTCGTTCTATGAGAAATGGCTCATGCAATCTCTGACCAACTTCCCAGACTCCAATCTTACATTGGATGACTTGCTTAAAAATTTAAGGAGAGTATGTATAAAGCCATGATGTATTATTTTTGTAGATTAAATTTTATTCACTATTTTTCTTCATGAATAAAGAAATTGGTTTTAGGAATTCATAGATAAAATAATTTGTATTAGAACTGTCTCATGGCTTAGAAGTAATGTTTTATATTTAATATAAGCATAAATGAATATAATGAAATATTAAAAGTAAGGTTTTGGGGTTTTCCTTACTTTAGGACTTTTCATCTCCACGCGGAATTTCTGCGCGATCAATTAAAGGATTCTATGAATATAATGATCCTAAAAGGATAAATAATATTTGATCGCCAACAATATTATCTCCATTTGGTGATTAAATAATTGAAATCAAATAATAATACAGCGCGGAAATTCCGCGCGGATGACTTTATGAAATTTATTGAATAATTTAATAGCATTCCACTTAGATATAAGAAAAGACGAGTGAATGAAAGTAATTATACTTTAATAGATAATATTTTTGAGGCTTCTCTATCTCTTCTTTTTCTCATTATTATATTAGCAAAGCATATCTTTATATAAAAAGGCAAATCAAAAGCCTTATTCTTTTCAAATGATTAAAAATGAAAGTATTATAAATTATACGAAATCATAAAGTTCATTTTCAATGAACTTCGTTATTGATTGAAACAAGAAATCATTATTTTATTGAAATGTAAGAAAATTGTAATCGTGTACTTTTTTAGTTAAATTGAAAATTGATTTAATATAAAAGGAATCTTAGATTTCTTACATTATAAATGAATTATTGGTACTTTAGGTTCTATGTAAAAGCTGGGTTAATCAAGTTAATTTATTTTTTTATAAATGGAATAATAAAATACTAATTGAGCAATAATAAGATCAAGCAAGTATTGATTAAACTTTATATTACCCTCAAATTCTCTCTATTTTTACTAAATGAATAAGTGGCTTAGAAAAAAACTCAGAGATGGTTAGCTAAAGGATTTGTATCCTGCTGAATGGCATTAAGCTGATGAAGTCGCTATTAAGAAATCCTATTTAATAAAAATAATTTAAATTAAGATATAAGGTAAAAATATTGAATCTGTAAAGTAAATATTCATTTAATTATCTAAACTTTATATACATACTTCTTTTCTTACTGTTACCCATCCCTCTCTCAAATTATTCTTTCCTCCAAACAAATCTAAATATGCCGTGCCTGGAAGTAATATTTCTATCAGATCTTTTATTGACTAAGGTTTCTCTGTATTCTATCAAACTTTTTATTTCAAGATATCCTTGACTTTGAAAGTTTTAGTGCCTGCAGGAACGGCTCATTTTAATCCAGCAAGCAAAGTTTCTTTGCGATATCTGAAATGATAGCCTTGTCTGTTACTGTAATAAGAGGTTTTGCAATGCTTTATCCAAGCGATTTGTCGACAATCCTAAAATTAAAATTATTTTTAAAATTCAATAAAGTCTCACCTATAGCCTTTGTTGAGCATGAAAGCGATTGCCTCCATGAAATTAGATGTTAACTCCACAGAAAAGTCTCTTTTATATAAATCTTATAGAAGCAAATGAAATAATTTTTGATCTGATAAAGTTTTATAGGTAATATAATCTCGATTTCCCTTACTTACAATCTAAGTCGTCAAGGGTAGTCCAGCATAGCTCCGATAAATTTAATCCATCGATATTTCAGTTATAAAGTGCTATCTTTTTATTAGATTTGCAGTAGAAATATCACTCTATAGATGGTAGTTCTAAGATGTTTTTGCTGATGAGGAGTCTGTCATTTGATTTCTCTCTCATACTTAACTTAAGTTGAAATATATGCTAGATTAACTGCTCTATATGCTTCATTTTTTTCCTTTAATTTTTCTTGAAACATTTTCATTGAATTTACATCTTCCAACTTGTATACCTGTCTTCAAAAGATTTTAACTCTTTTTAGATCGAGCTTTTGAAGAAATCATCGTATTTTAAAAATACTTGGAGGAATGAATGTTGATCTTTTTTTCTCTTTAAGTCAATTATTCTTTATTCTCCTCTCATATTCTTTATATGTCACTTTGAAGACTTTCTACTGAAAATTCAATCATTCTAATTTCTTTCTGCCTTTTTTAATTGAGTTTTAGGCTTAATTTTTCTTGAAATTTTTTGTTTTGCAATAATTATAAATGAGATTTCTAGTTGTCTCCGTTTTTAGTGCTACTTAGGAAGATTGAATTGGGTATTTTTGATGATTTTTATATGCTAATTTTCGACTAGAAGCTTATTCTCTCTTTGGAATTGCTCTTCAGCCTCTCTTTCTTTTGGTAGTGCTTGAGGTACTTTCTTATATTTTTATCAGTAAATCTTATGCTGATTCTTGGGTGGTATTTTTATTCAAAACATCTCTTCAAGTTTAATTTTGTCTGATTACTCTCAATCAAGTTGCATGAGTTGCATCCTCTTAGATTTCTTTGATTCTATTAATTTGTGGTGCTTAGCACTCCTATACTTTTTGGACTTCAACACTAAGATAATCAACATCCTATCTTGGCTTTTAATGATCTTCTAGTAGTTTTAAGATATCTTTTAGATTATTTATCATTTGAGTTATGTAAAATTTGGTTGAAAAATCTTTTTTTTAGCCTTATTTTTCTTGTAGTACATGCATCTGCTCATTTCTCTAAATCTAGTAGGCAGTCTCCTATCTTTCATTCTTTTCTCTTCGATTAGTTGCTATCCTCTCATAATTGAAATCCTCTATTAAAAATAATTTATGTTCTTGTCAAAAATTAATTATATAACAGTGGCACAGGCTCTTAGTATAGATTCAGATAAATTTTCAAATATTTAAATTTTAAATAAAAACTTTCACATTAATGGGGTAACTATAAAAATAAGAATGAGGAGGATTTTATTTTATAGAGAGGCAAAAGAGTTATAAGTTCGTTTTATTTAAGCCAGCCCAAATCAATCTTACAATTTTAAATTTAGCCATACCCCATCAGCTAAAGCTAAGTATGATTAAAATCTTAATCTTACCTCTAATTTTTAGAAAATACATAAAAGGAGATTTCCGTGAAACAAATCAGCTAAGGGATTATAAAATAAAGACTTTGAAAAATTCCTGATTATAAGCTAAATAGTTCAGGCTTTTTATTAAAATTTACTTGCGATGTTATATATCAAAGAAATAATATAATGTTATAATTTTTTGAAATTTTTACCACAAAAAAATTGAATATTTAGTCTTATGAATTTCATTTATTGAATTATTAAAATAATTTAAAAAAATAAATTAAACAGATAAGCTCATGAAATTTCCAGGTAATAAATTCTCTCTCCTCTTTATTATAAGAGCCAGAAACAATTTATTTGACTTACTATTGGCTCTCTCCTTACTTAATTTGTAGTAAATATTTCTAGTTTAATTTGAGGAACAAATTAAAATTATTAGGTTAGAAAGCTACTAAATAAGCAGCCCGCAATTCCCGAATATGGTGATTCTAGTACATAAGCTAGGGCTGGGAGCGAGAGCCAAGACTGATGATAGTTGTTTTCTTAGTTTTAGCTTAATAAGATAGTTATTCGAAAACTTTAAAAAGCATGAGAAGGAATTCAGGCTGGCAAACATGGCAACAGAATCGCAAAAAAAATACAGAGATTCTTTCCAGAAGGTTTCAGTAGGAGGGTACTAGCAAGGACTGCCGGTTGAATGCTAAAATGTACTAAGAAAACACTCAGGTCACCATGCATCGAGCGTACGGTGGGTGAGATGTTGAACCTCCTGACACCACTGCTGCATAGTCAGAACGTCAGCGGGTAGGGCAGAAGAAGTTCTAACGCCACAGAATTGTGATAGAAACACCGTCAAAAGTTTGGGTACTAAAAAGGGTGGATTTTCAATCACTCTATAAACGTTTTGAGAATTGCTGAGTTCAACTTGGTGACATCACGGTTAAAATGACATAAGCAAAATAGATACATAAACTATAATATTTTGTTTTAAATAGCACAAACTAAATAAATAACTTACTAAATAATAAATAACTTACTAAATAAATATAATAAATAAATAAATAATTTAAGCTATATTATAAATATTTTTACTAAATAAATAACTTTTACTAAATAATTAAATTTTTATAAATAACTAAATCTAAATAATAAATAAATTTACTAAATAAATAAATAATTTACTAAATAAATAAATAATTTACTAAATAAATAAATAATTTACTAAATAAATAACTTACTAAATAAATAAATAATTTACTAATTTACTAAATAAATAAATAACTAACTAAATAAATAAATAATTTACTAAATAAATAAATAATTTACTAAATAAATAAATAATTTACTAAATAAATAAATAATTTACTAAATAAATAAATAATTTACTAAATAAATAAATAATTTACTAAATAAATAAATAACTAACTAAATAAATAAATAATTTACTAAATAAATAAATAACTTACTAAATAAATAAATAATTTACTAAATAAATAAATAACTTACTAAATAAATAAATAACTAAATAAAATTAAAATAATTTAACTAAATAAATAAATAATTTACTAAATAAAATAAATAATTTACTATAAATAAATATATTACTAAATAAAATAATAAAATTTACTAATAAATAAATAAATTTTACTTAAAATAAATAAATAATTTACTAAATAAATAAATAATTTACTAAATAAATACTATTTTTCTAAAATTAAATAAATAATTTGCGCGAATAAATGCTATAATTTTATATATAATAAATAAATAAAATAAATAATCTTTTAAGGATTATCTTAAATAAATAAATATTTTCTCTTGATATAATTTACTAAATAAATAAATAATTTACTAAATAAATAAATAACTCACTAAATAAAATAAATAAATTTACTAAATAAAATAAATAATTTACTAAATTAAATAACTTACTAAAATAAATAATAACTTACTAAAATAAATAAATAACTTACTAAATAAATAAATAATTTACTAAATAAATAAATATTTCTGGATAAAAATAAATAATTTACTAAATAAATAAATAATTTACTAAATAAATAAATAATTTACTAAATAAATAAATAACTAACTAAATAAATAAATAATTTACTAAATAAATAAATAATTTACTAAATAAATAAATAATTTACTAAATAAATAAATAACTTACTAAATAAATAAATAATTTACTAAATAAATAATTTACTAAATAAATAAATAATTTACTAAATAAATAACTTACTAAATAAATAAATAATTTACTAAATAAATAAATAATTTACTAAATAAATAAATAACTTACTAAATAAATAAATAACTAACTAAATAAATAAATAATTTACTAAATAAATAAATAATTTACTAAATAAATAAATAACTAACTAAATAAATAAATAATTTACTAAATAAATAAATAATTTACTAAATAAATAAATAACTTACTAAATAAATAAATAACTAACTAAATAAATTAATAATTTACTAAATAAATAAATAATTTACTAAATAAATAAATAACTTACTAAATAAATAAATAACTTACTAAATAAATAAATAACTTACTAAATAAATAACTTACTAAATAAATAAATAACTTACTAAATAAATAAATAATTTACTAAATAAATAAAAAAACTTAACATAAATAAATAAATAAATAACTTACTAAATAAATAAAAATTTACTAAATAAATAACTTACTAAATAAATAAATAAACTAACTAAATAAATTAAAATAATTTATCTAACATAATAAATATTTTACTAATAAATAACTTACTAATAAATTAATAATTTACTAAATAAAATAAATAATTTACTAAATAAATAAATAAATTTAACTAAATAAATAAAATTTTACTAAATAAATAACTTACTAAATAATAAATAACTTACTAAATAAATAAATAATTTACTAAAATAAATATAATTTACTAAATAAATAAATAATTTACTAAATAAATAAAATAACTTTACTAAATTTAAATTAAATAATTTACTAATAAATACAAATAATTTTACCTAATATATAAATAATTTACTAAATATAATAAATAATTTACTAAATAAATAAATAATTTACTAAATAAATAACTTACTAAATAAATAAATAACTTACTAAAAAAATAAATAAAAAAATTTTAAAACTTAAATAAAATTAAATTAATTTTTAAAGTTATAAATTTTTACAGCACGAAAAATTTTAAATAAATAAATTTACTAAATAAATAAATAATTTACTAAATAAATAAATAATTTATTTCTTAAAAAATAATTTATAAAAAAAATATAACTTACTAAATAAATAAATAACTACTAAATAAATAAATAAATTACTAAATAAATAAATAACTAACTAAATAAATAACTAACTAAATAAATAAATAACTAACTAAATAAATAAATAACTAACTAAATAAATAAACTTACTAAATAAATAACTAACTAAATAAATAAATAACTTACTAAATAAATAAATAACTTACTAAATAAATAAATAACTTACTAAATAAATAAATAACTAACTAAATAAAAATAACTAACTAAATAAATAAATAAATAACTAAATAAATAACTAACTAAATAAATAAATAACTAACTAAATAAATAAATAACTAACTAAATAAATAACTAACTAAATAAATAAATAACTAACTAAATAAATAACTAACTAAATAAATAAATAACTAACTAAATAAATAAATAACTAAATAAATAAATAACTAACTAAATAAATAAATAACTAACTAAATAAATAAATAACTAACTAAATAAATAAATAACTAACTAAATAAATAACTAACTAAATAAATAAATAATTTACTAAATAAATAACTTACTAAATAAATAAATAATTTACTAAATAAATAACTTACTAAATAAATAAATAACTTACTAAATAAATAAATAATTTACTAAATAAATAAATAATTTACTAAATAAATAACTTACTAAATAAATAAATAACTTACTAAATAAATAAATAACTAACTAAATAAATAAATAATTTACTAAATATAAATAAATAACTTACTAAATAAATAAATAACTAACTAATAAATAAATAATTTACTAAATAAATAAATAACTTACTAAATAAATAACTTACTAAATAAATAAATAATTTACTAAATAAATAAATAATTTACTAAATAAATAACTTACTAAATAAATAAATAACTTACTAAATAAATAAATAATTTACTAAATAAATAAATAACTTACTAAATAAATAAATAATTTACTAAATAAATAAATAATTTACTAAATAAATAACTTACTAAATAAATAAAATTACTAACTAAATAAATAAATAATTTACTAAATAAATAAATAATCTTCTAAATAAATAATAATTTACTAAAAATAAATAACTTACTAAATTAAATAATAATTTACATAAATAAATAAAATACATTTTACTAAATAAATAATAATTTACTAATAAATAAACCTTACTAAATAAATAAATAACTTACTAAATAAATAAATAATTTACTAAATAATAAATAATTTACTAAATAAATAAATAATTTACTAAATAAAATAAATTAATCTTACTAAATAAATAAATAATTACTAAATAAAATAATAATTACTAAATAAATAAATAACTTACTAAATAAATAAATTAATTTACTAAATAAATAACTTACTAAATAAATAACATAACTAACTAAATAAATAAATAATTTACTAAATAAATAAATAATTTACTAATTAAATAATTTACTAATTAAAGAACATTACTAAATAATAAATAACTTACTAATAATAAAATAACTTACTAAATTAATAACTTACCTAAATAAATAAATAATTTACTAAATAAAAATAACTTACTAAATAAATAAATAACTAACTAAATAAATAACAATTTACTAAATTAAATAAATAATTAACTAACTAAATAACTAAATAAATAACTAAATAACTAAATAAATAAATAAATAACTAAATAAATAACTAAATAACTAAATAACTAACTAAATAAATAAATAATTTATCTAAATAAGAAGAACATTACTAAATAATAAATAACCTAACTAAATAAATAAATAATTTACTAAATAAATAAATAACTAACTAAAATAAATAGAATAATTTACTAAATAAAATAATAACTTACTAAAATAAAATAAAATAATTTTACTAAATTAAATAAATAATTTATAGTAAAATAAATAAATAATTATAAATAAAATAAATAATTTACTAAATAAATAAATAACTTACTAAATAAATAACTTACTAAATAAATAAATAATTTACTAAATAAATAGCTTACTCAAAATAATAAATAATTTACTAAATAAATAAATACTTACTAAATAAATAAAATAATTTACTAAATAAAAACTTTACTAAATAAATAACTAACTATTAAATAATAAATAATTTAAAATCAATATAGATAACTAACTAAATAAATAAATAATTTACTAAATAAATAAATCAATTTACTAAAATAAAATTAATAACTTACTAAATAATAATAAATTTACTAAACAATAAATAACTTACTAATAAAATAAATAATTTAGCTAAATAAATAACTTACTAAATAAATAAATAAATAAATAAATAACTAACTAAATAACTAAATAACTAAAGCAAAATTAAATATTTACTAATAAATATTACTAAATAAATAAATAATTTACTAAATAAATAAATTACTAAATAAATAAATAAATTTACTAAATAAATAACTTACTATAAATAAATAACTAACTAAATAAATAAATAATCTTACTAAATAAATAAATAATTTACTAAATAAATAAATAACTTACTTAAATTAAATAAATTAATTTATATATTTAATTAAAATGGAATCATAATTTACTAAATAAATAATTTACTAAATAAATAAATAATTTACTAAATAAATAAATAATTTACTAAATAAATAAATAATTTACTAAATAAATAACTTACTAAATAAATAAATAACTTACTAAATAAATAAATAATTTACTAAATAAATAACTTACAAAATAAATAAATAACTTACTAAATAAATAAATAATTTACTAAATAAATAACTAACTAAATAAATAAATAATTTACTAAATAAATAAATAACTTACTAAATAAATAAATAACTAACTAAATAAATAAATAATTTACTAAATAAATAACTTACTAAATAAATAAATAACTTACTAAATAAATAATACTGGTCAAGCACCTTAACTTACAAAATAAAATAAATAACTTACTAAATAAATAAATAAATTTAACTAAATAAATAACTAACTAACTAAATAAATAACTAACTAACTAAATAAATAACTAACTAAATAAATAAATAACTAACTAACTAAATAAATAACTAACTAACTAAATAAATAACTAACTAAATAAATAACTAACTAACTAAATAAATAAATAATTAATAAATAAATAAATAACTAACTAACTAACTAACTAACTAACTAAATAACTAACTAAATAACTAACTAAATAACTAAATAACTAACTAACTAATCTACTATAAACTAATTAACTAAAAATAACCCCTAACTAACTAACTAAATAACTAACTAACTAACTAAATAATAATAACTAACTAAATAACTAACTAACTAAATAACTAACTAACTAACTAAATAACTAACTAACTAACTAAATAACTAAATAACTAACTAACTTAACTAAATAACTAAATAACTAATAACTAAATAACTAACTAACTAAATAAAATAACTAACTAACTAACCTAACAAATACTAAATAACTAAATAACTAAATTAACTAAATAACTAACTAACTAAATAACTACTATCTACTAAATAATCAATTAAACAAATACTACTAACTAACTAAATAACTAACTAAATACTAATTAACTAACTAAATAACTAATAATAACTAAATAAATAACTAAATAACTAACTAAATAACTAAATAAATAACTAAATAACTACTAACTAACTAACTAACAACTAACTACTACTAACTACTAACTAACTAAATAGACTAAATAATTACTACTAAAATAATAACTAACTAAATAATTAAATAAATAATTAATTAACAACAATAATAATTGATTGGGGATTGATGATTGATAGATGTTGCATGCAGGAGCCCTTAAAGTCATTTTAAAGAGCACCTTCATGATTTTTCTAACGCTTGTCTTTATCTCTTCCCTCGGCTTTTCCTCTCTCCATAGCCTTCGAAGGACAATATCGTAAAACTGCTTGGTTCTCTTAGTTCATTCTCTAACTCATAGCAATATTGAGCCTTCAAATGTGCCTTGCAAGATGAACGCTCTAAGAAGGAAAAGTTTATCCTAGCTGTAGCCCATTTGGCTTGCACCTTTTACATCAAGCAACAAGATGGAAAATAATCTACTAGTCCAGATTAACGCAAGGGGCTGGCTTAGCCAGTTATGTATGCAATAGAGTATAAATTTTCAGAGTTCTAGCCCAGGTCTTTTGCTAATTCCTACCTTTACAGTACAGTCTTTCATTAAAACAATGCAGCATCTCTGCTCGTCCTCTAATCCACAGCAAAGGATGCTTACATTAGGCCTTGAGTGGCAGGTCTTCCTCCATCAATTGATGCACTCCTTCTTTTCTGCACTCTCTGAAAGCTGGCACCATAATGGAGGAATGCAAAAAGGCTTTGTCAAAGTAGAGAATCTGCATTTTTTGCCTCCTTAGTTATTCCTTTGATATTGTCACAAGTCTTGCCCAAAGTGATAGGGTTCACACTAGCCATTTAGAGCAAAAGTTTTCACACACTAGAGACGCACTCTGAAACTTTTGACAATGAACTGCAAGCTCGTTGCTTAGTTGACTGTCACCAACTCATTCCTTCATTTGTAATCTTACTTGCCCTTACCCACCATCATGATAATTAATTATAGATTAGGTTCCTCTATAGAATAGGCTTGAGTTTTATATCCACAGCTGCATTTTCACAAGATTCTCATTAGATGATAGAAAGTTGTAAGTTTTTGGATGCTTTCAATTTCATTTAACAGCTCTGCTCCAAATATTCCTCTTATTTCATGCTCAGCTATCGCAGCTTGACAAGAAAGGCAGTTGTGTTCCTTGGATCCTTTAGCTTTAAATTAGAGCATTATTATTGTGATTATCTAATTGATGTGCTTACTGAAGTAGATGAGCTCTGAAGCAGTCCTTGTGCAAGAAATGGAAGCATTCTGTGCTTTTTAAGCAGACTGCTACCTCTTCAGCTTATTCCTAAACTGTTATGGGTTGAATGATGATCCACATATTTCAGTTTCTTCTCCATAAATATTAGAATACAGAATATTTATGTTATCTTGTTCTTGTCCAAATGCTTCGAACATGTAGTTACTCTTTTCACTTTACTTGATCTCTTCATAAATTATAGCAAAAATAATTTTATATTCATGATCGTTTCCACCAAGCTATGAAAATTAATCTAAATTTTATAATTTATTAATATTTTAAAGGCATATATATTTACTACAATAAATTAAACTATCTGGGAGATGTTAGTAATTAAAATATCAATTAAAAATTAAATTACTTTTAAATTAATCCTAAAGCATTAATTTCTATTGCAAAAATGAATAGATTAGAATAGATTAGGAATTAAGCACCCCCATCCGTGGGCATATAAAAAAACTTAATCGATTAAAGTTAATTCACAGGCGTAACTCCTTGATCAGTTGTGCCACGTCACGTGAAAGCCCAAGCGGCAATTAATTAGTGATGACTCACTACTCTCATATAGAGACGAGAGAGCATCTCTGTAGACAGCCGAACTAGCGTCGCTAGCATTCGGTTTTCCACTGATCGCCGCAAAAACCTCATTTAACCAATACTGATCAGGCGCGGTATCGAGGACAAACATAGCAACCAGGTACTTTGCAAAAATATTATTCCACTCAAATTATGAATTTGCAAATTATATCAATAAAAAGAGAGCCATTATATTTGGTCTACTGTCTGTATTAAGATTAAACTTAGTCGGTAAAGTTTTAAGCCATACTAAATAAGCAACTGTCTGTATTAAGATTAAACTTAGTGGGTAAAGTTTTAAGCCATACTAAATAAGCCATTAAATTCAGAGAAGTAAGGGTAAATATATATATATATATATTGCAAAAGATATTTACGAACTATAATAGTTATTTCAATAAAAAAAAAGATGAGAATTATTTCAATTAATCTTAAATTAGTAGTTTTTGTTTAATAGCTTAAAATGGCATCCCAAGCTCTCTTTGATTTTGCTTTTCTTCATCTTGATGATCATCCTTTCCAGGGTCAATTTATCCTCCAATGTAGATTTAATCTTCAATAGCTGCATTAAACGCATACTTTATTATCTTATCGAGATTAATGATGATTAAGGTCGGTGATGAGCATCTACGCTAGAGAGTGTAGATTCTTAAGTTGGGCTAGATCGTTATTGAAGCTCACACCATTGCCTTCCTTACCGTGAGAAAACTTTCTGAATGTATCTATAAGTTCTGAATAGCCCAATGACATAATGTCTCAAGTGTCAAAGTGTGCTTTTATTCCCTAATGCGAGGTAATTTCTCGTTCACACATGCACGTGAATAAATATTTCAGTTCTGGATCTATACAATAAAATCAGTAAGGGACAAGATTTCATTTAAGATGATATAAATCTCCTCCCAGTTATTGAAGTAGATAATAATTTATTTTCAAGAGTAACCTAATCGTCTTCTCTTCGTTTTCTTTTAATTTTTAAAGATTTAGATTTCTAGCAGATATGATTCAATTCACATCAATTTTTGAGAACTTCATTCTTACAAAAAGATAAATATTTCTCTCAGAGAAAATATAAAATAAGGATCATTTTTTAAAAAATGTCTCTGACCATGTCTCTCTCAAAATAGTGGGCATATCCCATCCTTAAGGAGATACATTTACTTTAATATAATAGCAATTCTATAATAGATAATAAAGTTTATAATATATGATTATGAAGACAAAGAAATTATTACTAAATATTTTAGATTGTTAATTTTATCTTAAATTTTATTTTTTAAATTTGAAGGTTATATCTGATAGAATAAATATTTTTATTATATTAAGGGAATTAAAGGGCCCCCGGCATAAATAAGATAGACCGTGACGTCAATGATATTGCTGTGACACACTTATCTGACGCACACAAACCTACCAGCCGAATAGGGATATTAAACACGTGGCACCCCCGCCACCTCACACTCTGAGCAGAAGCCCCCGGCTTCTGCAGACCATCCAAAAAAACCTAAAAGGAGAAAAAAAAATCCGGTAGCTTCGGATCGAGAGCAAGTCGCTGCTCTGTAGCGTCTGGCTTCGCTGTCCAGCTGCATGACTGAGTGTTTGCCTATAGATCACATCCCTCCACGCCTAACAGGATTAGGAGGGTGAGTGGGAACCACTCACCTTTGATTATCTCTCCAGTGAGCAGCTCAACCACCTTCCCCAGTGCTTCGGTTGCCATTATCCCTTGCCTCATTTAAGCACTCACCCACCAGCCAAGGGATTACCAAACCAGAAAGCCTCAGGGATAGGGCGACCAGTGCCTATTGCCGGCCGTGTGCGTCCTGATATTTAACTTTCTAATTTAATAATCCATGAATAATTATTTAATATTGGCTAAAGAGTGAAATGATTACTTAATCAGTAGAGCAAATAGAGAAAAGATAATATAAAAAGTGAAATTCTTATTTTTAAATTATTAACTACCTTATTATAATTTACAATAATCTATGACAATATAATATAAATACATATTTTTATTTTCATCCTTTTAATTTAAATAAATTCAATATAATTAAATTAAACCTATCAATCTAAAACATTTTTAAGTATCTTAAATTACTATTGAACAAGAAAGTTTTTTATTAAAACAAATTAAGAGGATTTAAAAATATAATTATAAAGCTCCAAATTAATTTACTAAAATCTCTTATTGATTTAATTAAAACAAATGAAAATTCTAAATGAAAAGATATTTTCCAATATGTTTATATCTTTTAACAAATTCTTTTGATAAAACTTGTCTTCTAAAAAAAAATTACAAAATCTTTTTTAAAAATTTTTTTCTAAACCCCTAACAAACATAGCAAGAAATTTAGTTAATATAAATATTGTGAATAAAAATCTATTTAAAGAAAAATTCATAAAATATTTTTAAAAAATACTTACTTTTATCTTAATTAGTATTTATAATGTCTTTAATATTTCTTGTGATTGTAAAAATAAAATGCAATAATATTACTGCTAATGTAAAAATAGTTTTCAGATTTAAAATAACTTCCTACTGCTTACTAGAGTAAAAATAAAGGCTAAAGTTCAGATAGAGTTTTATTCTCTATTATCTTGACACCGATCTGGTAACCGCTAGATCACCCAAATTAAATTAAAAGGATATTGGCCGAAAATGCAAAAAAAAAATTAAGAGATTTCGCTTTTGAAATTTAGATGAGGCTCAAAATTTATGATTTCAGATTTTTCTGAAAGTATCCTCAAAAATACTATAAGTCTAATTTTCATAAGTTATTTAATTTTTTTTGGACGTTCTTTGCTTCTTTTAGCACTGAGTCGCATTTATGTAATTTTAGAGTCGCCTACTTCAATAAAATTTGTCTTATATAAATTAAAATCTAGCATAAGTGGAATAAATTAAGCACCTAATTTGCTCAGAGCATAAATGCCAATTCTAAAATGAATAAATACGCATGAGATCCACTCTTCGGAAAATTACTAAGCCCTAATATGTAAGTTAGATTCTGAGTTGGAGATTAAAACACTGCTAGATATCAATTTTTTATTTTATTCTTTTAAAATTCTTTTAATAAATAAAGTCGATAAGATGCTGATAAAGTTAAAAGGAAAGACAATTAAAAGAATTTTTAGAAAAATGAAGGGCATTATGTTAAGGAAAAAGTTACAAAAATGAAATTCAAAATTTTATATAGATAAGTAAGACTTATAATATGCTTTTAGATACTTTCGGGTAAATCTGAAATCAATCATAAATTTTACTCTAAATTTAAAAAGAAATTCTTAATTATTTTTTAAATTTCGGCAATTTTGAGCATTTTTTATCATAAAATGGGAAGGAATCTATATACCCTCCTCACCCTTAAGCAATAACATATTAAATATACTTCCCTTTTCTTGATAACTCTATCTTGGTAAAGTTTTCCTTACCTCCTATAATCTAATCTTAAATCATATTTATCCTATATTGCTTATTTATATTAAATGCTATGAGTTATAAATTTTCCCATTTAAAATTGCTCTAAATCTGCAGAAAGCTTTGTGACAAATTATTTTTTATAATTTGCCAATCATTTGTTTATATTGTTGGAATGGGTTTATGACATATATATTTACACAGTCTGATGAATTCTCATATTGGTTGCTCTTCATTAGTGGATAAGAGAATCCAAAGTTGTTAAATAGACATTTTTCTGCTACTTTAAGCTAATTACCACCTTCACCCTAAGTACTCTCAAAATAATTCATAATTGTATAAATTTCAAATTAAGGGTGCTATTTAAGCAATGGCTAATCCTTCGTTCACCTATTCTATTAGTCTACCCACTTCGATTGGAGCTATAGCAAAAACAAAATAAACATTATTTATCATAAAATAGCGGACAGCACATCAATAGGCTGCTAATCATGAAGAATAATGGAGGATATAACTTTTTCTCCAAAAAAATAAATCATGTCTTTATATATAGCCTTCTTAAATTCTCTCTAAGGTCTAGCAATGCTATGTTAACGCCATTGAAATTTGCTAGATACTACATGAGCCACTTCTCATAGCAGGAGTACTCCAGCTGCTGACAGTTGAAGAGCAGCACCTGTTTCACCTAGCCATGCGGAGTAGTGAGGGAGATCAAGGGCTCTTTTAAGAAGCCTCAGCATACTATGAGACCCATCGAGTAGGTGACTAGAAAAGGTTTGGCTCCCATTATCTCTGCTACCTCGCGATGTCTGATCCATGGGATTACTCCTTGGCTGAGAATAGTATCCAGCACCTCAAGTACATCTAAGGTGAGGCAGGTCCCTTCGTGAACAGTCGTATATTTGGTATATCATAAAACTCCATCACTCCAAATGTGCATTTTTTTAGAGTACATCAATACAATCGACGCCTTTGCTCTTTAAGTTTGAGAAAACTTTGAAATCTTGGAACGCTCTCAAAAGGACGAGGCGTCCTTCCTTAAGTCATCTTTGCTTAAGAATAAGTAGAGGCTTGTATCCTTTTGAGCGGTATTTAGAGGGACAAAAAAGAGATAATCCAAGTCTGTCATGTGCTATATATTATTAGAAGCTCCCAGTGTATCGTAAATGATATTTCCAAGTCCTAGAGTTATTACTCTATTTGACTATGACATATCACATCCTGAGGATAGAGCGGAGTATAAGGAGAAACAATCTCTAGAGAATTTTATCTATTCTTAATTCCCACTTTAAGTTCAGGATAAACCCCCTACATGGATTCAAGCTGCTCAAAATCATTCTCAATCTCAGTCGATTGAGCATATTTCTACTATAGAAGTAAATGAATTGAGCTTTCAAATTCTGGAGACTACGTTTTTTTAAGTACTGTTGACTCTTAATTTTAAGATGCCTTTAGGGTCTTCATTATATGTCGTGAGTATCCATTTTTGTGGAGCTCATCCTCTGTTTGGTTAGCCAAATGATCTTTGAACTGGCGAGAGTTTGAAAAAGCAGATATTTTTCCTGAGCATAGAATGCCTTACACTTTCCTCTGATCTTTAGCTGTTAGTAGCATCCTTCAACTCTTTCATGAATTCTCATTTGTCGTTTTAGCACTTTTGGTTTATAGATTTTACAATATTAATAACATTTTATGATAAGATAAGTACTTTATAATTGCCTTTCCAACTTTCATAGCTGCAGCCATGATTCGTATTGCTCATCCCATTTCTACGTTTAATAAGAAGTTCTGGATTTCTAAGGAGAGATCATGTCACTTTTGTTCTTGCAGTATTCTTTGGATATGCTTCTCTTGTCAGTTTGGCTGGTTACGTCCCCTTCTTTTTAATAGTTGAAGATTGCTCTCATAACCTATGGCGACTCAACCCTAAGCTATAAGAAGAAAAGGTAAGTAGAAGCATCCAAATCCATACCAATTTTCTTTGGAAAAAGTCCAAAGCCTTACCCTCCATGGGATATCCAAAGCCATATCTTTTCTCTAATCGAAAACACACAAATTCATACCATTTTAAATTTTTTGAATTCCTCATCTCATCTCAAGAACCTTTTAGCTATGACTTCAGTATATCACTCAGAGGCAGTTTAGGTAAGCTTGGGGTATTAGTTTCTCAGAGACATAATCTTATATCCTACAGAGCTTGCTAACTTCTTGCAATTATGCTAGGATATTGTCTATAAAGTCCTTATGCTTCGATTATTACTTATGTACCTTAATTAAACAAGTTCCCTAATTATTTTTAAGGTAGACAAAGCAGAGAAGACATAACGTGTGTCACGATGTACTTATCTTAGAGAACACAGACTAGCATCAATCAAGCACAAATAATCAACATAAAGCATTTGAAAGGAAAGTTCAGCTCAAAGAGTGACTTCATCTCAAATCTAACGTTCTAAGGTAAGTAGTTATCTATAACTAGGTATTCTTTAGCTTGCTTCCTTTTCCTTCACAGAAGCGGACCAGCCTCAGACTCCTTAGAGATATTCATTCAGGCTAGAAGCAGCACTTGAGGACATCTGAGTTGATGCAGATCAATGTTCCTAATTACCAAAAGCTCTCGGTACCCAGAGTCTTCGAGATGATATAAGGAGAGAAGGAACTGCTAAGATATTTAAACTACTATGACGATTTAGGTAATTTGCCAGAAAGAAACTTTATGTTCACCTTCTTAGGAACTCTCAAAGGCAATTTTTGACAGAGGCTTGTACAAGCATAGTAATAATAGAGAGTCTCGGGCTAACAAGAGGAGAAGAAGCAGGATACTATGAGGTGAGCCCAGAGATACTTAAAAGTCTAGAGTGTAGCCTTATACTCAAGTTAAAAAAAGTTACTTGACCCTATATATAGAGAAAAAAGGGCGAGCTCTAGAAATTATGAAAGTTAAGTCACCTGGTAAGCGATTGCAGAAGAAGAGTAAAAGGTTCGAGATAAGCAGCTCATACGAAGAAGCTGCCAATGAGTTTAAAATGGGAGGAGCAGGTGGAGCGCGGCAGCCAGATCATGACAAATATATGATGAATTCTCCACAAGCTAAGAGACTTATGGTGTGAGATTTAAAATGAGTAACATAAACTTAAGTTAAATTAAATTTAAACTTAATCAAACTTAATCTCTCATAAATATCTCCTTTTTCTCAAGCCCCATGCAATGATTCTCATACAGTCAGTCTACCTTATTGCTTCTAAGCTGCTCACTAAGAAGCTCTTATGCTATGCCTAAACTAGTCTAAATTTACCTCTGCCAAAACACGCTTTTAGTTTGCCTTTAAACGAGAGAAGACTTCCTCTTTAGGATTGTAATGAGATGAGTAAGGAGCATTTAAGATAATCTCGATTTCTCAATAAAGTCAAGCTGGGGCGATAGGGCGAGATGAGCTCTATGGTTATCCATGAAGACCACAAGTCTTTGCTCAGGATTCTTGCGCCTCAGGCACCTGAACTATTTCTCTAGGGTTTCTATGTTGATGGACATATCTCTGAGAGCGAACCCGTCAAGACCAACACGAAGGCTAATCATCACAAGCGCTGCTATCGTTAAATGTAATACCCTTCTATAAAAGGACCTGATTCTGATAGGGCTCTGCCTATGAAGGTAGAGTTGCTTGGCAAGGCTTAAAGATGGTCTCGCTAAGGTATTTGATTTTTACTTTTTCTTTAGCTAGTCAAAGGATTCTTTTGTATACATAAACTTATGTTCTCAATATCTCCTCCTGCTTGCGTCGGCTAAGGCTGTATTCACTTCTCCTGACTTAAAATTTGACCCCACGAGAATGATAGATATTTATGAGAGAGCTATGCGAGATGTCTATCAGGGAAATAGCGATGGAACTAAGACATTTCTATGAGAGATAGAGAGAGAGAGAGAGAGAGAGAGAGAGATGCTTTTAGATTTGCAGGAATGTGGTCGCTCAACAAGTAGCAGAGATTCTCGAAATTCATGATGAACGAGCATTGATTTCTAACTCTTGCATAATTCCCAATGCTGAGAGCTCTGCAGCTCACTAAGTAGATAGTGAAAATTCCTACGCCAGTAGCTTCCTTTATATTTTTGTAAATAACATAGACGAGGCTGTCAGCTGCAGGAGTCAATGTTCGAAATTTCAAAAGTGCTATTATTTAGGTTAACTCCTCTTTTATTGCTCTCCTTTTTATCATCATATATAATGAAGCTTTGGAAACGATTTATTGTTTTTTACCAATTATCTTGATTTAACCTTCTTGAATATTTAATTACGACTTATTTTTATATTTTTGCTCCTCTTCTATTCCTTCTAGATGAACTCTCTATCAGGGTTCTATATGAATTATTCTTTGTTATCCTTTAACTCCTTTCCTGTCACGAGTTGCTCACTCGTCAGAGCTAGAGGTAGTCTGCTCTCCTTGTAGACTTTTAACTTCCTCCTCGTTCTACTTTTCGAATTTCAAAATGTTACACATCTTGCACCCAGCGCAGTATTATCATGTCAATTCAAATTTCATTTAACTAGTATGGCTCTCCGTTGGGAGGATGGTCGCCGTAAGGGCAGAGCTCAGGGCCAGGACACTTCTTAGGTATGACCGTAAATGCTATTTAATGACACGGCTCACAGTATCTAACCGCTCCGAAGCAGAACCACCTAGCAGTTAATTTATAAATAGAGACATAAATTTATTTCGGAATTATTATAGGACATACTAATATTTTAAAATTTGCGAGGAAAATATAACTCTAAGAGTAGCATAAATTTTTTTGTTGTTGTCAAACTCTAGATTTAAAAAATAGTAGAGCACGTTTTTATTTAAAAAAAAGATCTCACGTCTCACGCTGAGTAATGCTGCATTGCATCGAAAGCGCGCATTGAAACTTTACCTACGATAGAAAGTGAGGAGCTAGCAAGCATGTACTCTTTGGAAACTGTGTATTTACTCTATGTCTCTCGTTTTTCTTTAGTAGAAATAATGAGTGATGAAGAGTGTAAATGCATTTCCACTTGATAGCGTAACTTACTTTTGTGCGTTCGATGTGCTATAGATGCACCGTGAAACGCTATCTCGAATAGTGCTACTTGCGCACTTGATACATATCGGAAAAGTAGAGAGGAGAGGCTTTCACTTAAAGGTGCGATAGTGATTTTCACTTCATCATACTTTTGTTTGCATTTGCTTGCACTTGTATATCAATGTGCACGCCTGCCATGGGTGCGCACACTATTGATTCATGTCTGAACATATTGCGAGCATGTGGAGTAGTGATGTGCTTCGCAGAGTTTGCAGTGAAAGATTGCACTCTGGATGAAAGTGCGATAGAGTTCTCACTCCATTTATATAGCCAATAATCGCTTTATCTTAAAAATCATAAACTTATCATTCATCATAACTTTAATCTATCATTATTATTGCTCAGATTCTAATGGATTATCAAAGGTTTATAATAAAAAAAACGATAATAGTACAGAATTTAATAAAGAATCGTTATTGCTAATGATAATAATTAATTAACTTTCAATTATTATTCGCTTAAATGGAGAAACCTCCTAATATGCTCCTTCCACTGGGCAAAATTATCACATTCCTAAATTTTTCACTAATTCTTCCTAAAATGATATTGTTAAGTTTGCCTATGATATATGCAATCCCCAATCCTATAAGGAAAGCAGAATAAATATTAAATATCAAAATAATTATGAGTATAACCATAATTAAAGCTAAATTCATTTTTCTAATTTTCATTTTTGCCGAATTCATGCATTTATTTAGTTTTCTCCATCCGAGTTATTCTCTAATATAAACATACACTTTCTCAAGATGAGGTTCGCAATTTTCAATAATTAAATAATGCACTGTCCTAAAGATTCAAAATTATTATTCAAATAAAGCTAAAATATACTGTCTACTGATTCACTTTCTCGATAAGTGCATTAATGTTTCAATTTACTAATAAAAAATTTATTCCTATAATAAAAAACACCCTTGATTAATTATTAAACTCAATCCAATATCGAATTAATTATGCTATGCCTTTACATTAAGATTTGAAATGAAGGACGGGCACTCTGCGAATTCTATAATTTATTCGAGTATTTTGCCACTCGGTCGGATTGCTGACTGATGGAATTTGGGTCCTACGGGGTGACTGTCAATTTGTGACACTTGTTTTATTATGTCTTCTCAGTTAATCATATAGGGTTTCGAATGAGACTCCTGTATGCACTTCGCTCTATTTATTAAGATTAATTAAATTGCGAATGATATATTTTTGTAATTATGGTATTCGAACCCGTTGTAAATTCAAACCAGTTCAATACAGTTAGAATATGATCGTCTGGACCGCTCTGCCCAGCTAGTTCACAACTAAATTTTATAACTCATATATCCTTTAGTATTCATCCAATGATAAAGTGAGGAACTCTATCGCACTTGTCATCCAGAGGGCACTCTTTCACTACAAACTATGCGTATGCGAAGCACATCACTGCTCCACATGCTAGCGTTATGTTCAGACATGAATCACTAGCGTGCGCACTCACGGCATGCGTGTGCATAGATATACAAGTACAAGCTAGTGCAAACAAAAGTATGATTGAGTGAAAATCACTATCGCACTTTTCAGTGAAAGCCTCTCCTCTCTACTTTTCCTATATGCAACAAGTGCGCAAGTAGCACCATTTGAGATAGTGTTTCACGGAGCATCAATAGCACATCGAACGCACTCAAGTAAGTTACTCTATCAAATGGAAAATGTATTTGCACTCTTCATCACTCATTATTTCTACTAAAGAAAATCGAGCGATATATAGTAAATACATAGTTTCCAAAGAGTACATGCTTGCAAGCTCCTCACTCTCTATCGCAGATGAAGTTTCGATGCCGCGCTATCAATGCAATGCAGTATTACTCAGAATGAGTCGTGAGATTGTATTGCTTATTGCTTCTGTAGTGATGATGATCCATTTATTCTCTATTTTTCCTTCATCGAATCCACTCTAATGAACTTGGGATGCCTATAATAGATGCTCCTCTTAGAGTCATATTTTTCCTCGCAAATTTTAAAATTTAGTATGTTCTATAATATTATATTGAGGGGTACAGCAAAACTAACACTTGTGATCCATGTACTCATCAGCGTGAGTTTCGCACGGCTTGCTTTTGTCTCCCTGTTTCATGCCGTTGCATTCAACGCACAGGATATAAATATTACTTAAGTAGGTTTTACAGATATCCTCAGGGTTGATCTCTACTTACTGGCCCATCTCAGCCTCGCAGTCCCTTCTGCCTCCACAAAAGATGATAGAGCATCTGTGACACTTATACATTGCAACATATATAAGTAAACTCTTTTTATAAGCAAGCTTCAGCATTCAAATTTCTAATCATCATACATATGAAGTCAATATTATTATTTTATTGCGTACTCCTTTTGCTTATCTTGGAATTCAGGTCTTGACTTGAATTCTTCCTTCATCGAACAGCTTCTCCCTTGCTGCGATACTATGGCATTTGTCGATAACTCTTGTCATGAAGTTCTTCTCAGTAGTGATCTTATTGTGGATGTCCTTGCAATTTGAAGAATTCATTGTAACACCAATAATACTTTATATTCTAATATTCACCACAAGCAGGGCAATCAAGATACCCGAACGAAATTAATCATTTAAATCACCTACTTCTTTAAATTGAAAAATTCTGTTTCCGTGGTACTTCTTTGTCAGAATGGTGTCAATGCACCCCTAGTGGAAGATATGCTTGCAATTCAGCTGAACAGTTTTAAAATATATACAAAACTTAACATCAATCATCATCAATATGAGGTATTAAAAGTATATTAAGTTGGAGCTTGGCCTAGCAAGTCTGTGTAGCAGATGGAACATTCCTCCTCAGAGTGAACTCCATAAGTCTTCAAGTGGTCGCTAGATACACAGGTAGGTACCAAGCAAGGGAGGCACTCTGACTCAGTGTTAGTGCCGTGACAAGCATGCTTACAGCTGTTTAAATTTCAAAACCAGTTTAGTTATATATCTGTCGTGGAACTTGGCGCAAGACTTCTTCATGAGCTTCACACACTCTGGGTCGTTGCAAACTTCGTCAAAGGCTTTCTCTTGAGACTCATTCTGCTAGTTCTGTCCAAATTACTTTCTAAACTAAATCAAAAGCTTTAAATATGAGAATAGATTATTTCTGCAGAATCTGCAAATTCTGTTCTTGAGATACTCCTTGTATTGCTCGCAAGTGTAGCCCAAGTGGTAGGGCTCAATCTTGCACTTGTTACAGAAGTTTTAGTTGCAGTGTTCGCACTGAATCTTATTCAAGTTATTATACTAATCTGATAAGCTAAATGATGATTAAATAGTTGCAGTTGATTGCGGCATCCTCAGAAATGGGCTTATTGAATCTGTCCCGAAGATTGTAGTCGACTTCTCCTCTCTTGAGAGTGGTGAAACGAGTGCATTGCTTGCATTTGTAGGTCTTGTAAACCTTGATCAGCTCATCGCTGAAGTCAAATTTAATCAATAATTGGTAAAGTTAGAGAAGACTCTAGCAGAGATAAACTTAGCAAATTTCTCTGTTTCTTTGACAAATACAGTGGTTCTGATTATGAGTTGCAGATTCGCTTAAACATGATTGTACTCGTCTATTACCTTTTTATCGGTAATAGGAATCTTGCAGTCTAAGCACTCAGTGTGCAGCTAAGTGCTTACGAACTTTAATTCGGCTAAATAAATTTAAAGTATAACTTTTCGCAAGCCTTGTAAAGACAGCCTTTGTGAGTCTTGTGTTTCTTGCCATTGTTTTCTGGGCAAGTGATATGGCCCAAATACACAGTTTAGTTTGCTTCCGCATCTCGGGTGTTGATATTCATTGTGATCTCGTTGCCGCACACAGCACAAGAGTCCTCTATAAAACCTCCAAAGAACATCGCCTGCATTTCAAAATTAATCAATTTTTATATTCAGCAGCGATATCATCAGCTTCGCAGTAGTCATTTTAAAGAAAACTATATGCTAGAAGTCTGGATTTACATGCTATAAAAATATTATGCTAGTTTTGCTTGATTTCCTCTTCTACTTGCTCAAAGAGATTATCATTGATTATTTCATCTTCATAAAGTGGCTCCATTAATGTTGTTTTTCTGTTTAAAATGCCTTTTTCAAAAATAAATGACTTCATAATAGTATCTAAGTTTAT
Source organism: Tetmemena sp. SeJ-2015 (assembly GCA_027382625.1). NCBI lineage: Eukaryota > Ciliophora > Spirotrichea > Sporadotrichida > Oxytrichidae > Tetmemena > Tetmemena sp. SeJ-2015. The sequence continues at coordinate 9,637 of JAJKFJ010022710.1, read as the reverse complement.
TTATAATCCTTCTGACGATCGAATAGATTAATTGTATTGACATTATTATTTCAAAGCCCTTTAATTATAATTCGATAAATTATATTGAAATTCATCACTCTTAATTTCGGTTTCATGATTAATTCTGAGTAAATCTTAGCTCATAGAGAAAATAAATGTGAATAAGATTTGACGATGAAGTCAGTGAAGTTGGTTTGGGATATTTTGATAGATAACTTCGTGACCTCTTTGACCATCTTTGAGAATTGCGAGATAGTGGTCCAATTTTCTTCTAAGTGTTTCAGCTTAAAAATAATTAAATGCTTCTCCAATCTATTAGAGTCAGATAGTGTGACTCCACATTCACATAGAGTCTAGTACCTTGTCCTTATCAATCTATTATTTACAAGTTGCAATTAATGCATAATCTCAGACTTATCATGTCCAGGCATTTTCTGTGAATCTGGTGAGCTTCTCCTATAAAAGTATAATATTATAAATGGATTAATTTAAGTCCTTCTTGAGTTACTTCTACTGACTGTTCCTCTTACTTTTACTCCTCTTAAGAAATTTTTTTGCAAAATTCTAGTTCAATAAGTTAGATCTTTTCAATTAGAAAAATATATATCCTGGTCCGCTGATGGGAGTAGTAGGATATCATCGTATTCCTTTTTACATATAATGCAGCATTTTTTCTTTTGAATTAAATAAAGATACATAAGCTATACTCGTTATAAAATAGTATCATTTAAATAATGATCTAAACTTAATCTTAAATTAGTATCTTAGTAAGAGTGAATCAGAGATAATTTATGAGGGTTATTTCCTCGCCATCCACTTATTTCATGATATATGAAAAATCACTATCTAGAGTAAAATGAGCCAAAAACACCAATTTTTAATCATAATTTAAGAGCGCCTATCTTAACCATATTCTTTAATTTAGAAAATATTTAGAACCTTCAAGAAATTATCATTTCACAAAAATTAAATTGCATAGAAATGAAAATATAATTATGAAAAGATAGATTCATCCACAAGTTGAAAATATCTAATGTTATAATAAATTAAGAGTAAATAAACTAAACCACCATATCACAGTCTTCGAATCTCTTATTTTAGTCCACCCCACAATCATATTATAAGCTAAAAATTAATATCTAAGGCTATATACTTATTAAAGACAATTGTCTTTGACAGAGAATGCACTTCTTCTGGAAGGGAAGGTTCGAGCAAAGGTGGAAGCCTTCTCCCTCTCAATAGGCAAAAGTCAGCGATCCGACTTAGCCTTTGCGAGAAAAGTTTACTTGAGCAGGACGCAGCGCAAGTGACTTAAGAGATCCGATGTCAGAGTTGTTAGTAGATGCTTGCAAAGTGTTTTCGGTTACTCTGAAAAGTGGACATTCTACTGGAAAAGGAGTCCACCTTTACGTTATAATATCAATGAAATTATCTTTGAGTCCATACTATGCAATTTATTATTTGTATGCTGTTCAAATTGAGTGTTAATTTAGTAATATCTCATTTAAAGTATATTATATTCATTATAACTTCCAATAAGAAGAAGGATATTGCTGAAAGAACTGGCTCTGATTTCGGAGGGAAAGAAGAAAATAAAAATAGAGTGGAAGAACAACAAAACATTGAAATACTGCTTCAGAGATCCAAGCAAGATATTTCAAACAATAGAATTAGATGTAAAAAAATCGAACAGTGGCCTCCCTATGACTTCCACTATGAGTAATCACCGAATTGACACAGGAGGCAGAGAGGGATACTCTGTTTTTGCAGTACATCGATCCCCCAGTTATGGCTGACAAGATCCTCGGGTGACAGACTGCTCACTCCCTCAGTCATGGAGTATTTTAATGGAAGTTTATTTTAATGATATTTTTTGATTTAAGTTAATGAAGATTATTTAATTTGCATTAAATCTCCATTAAGAACTGAATAAAATTCAATTTTCCATTATAATTGGATAATTAGATTGTAAAATAGAAATGGATCATTTGTTTAGTTTTTTCTTTCCATACACGCCTGTCATAGATTTCGACAGCCGAGCTGGCTTCCTAAGAGAGAGGCTTCAAATTTTACAGTACATGCAACTAGCCATGATTATGATATTTGCTGCTTTTGTGTCCTATGAGCATGCATTTCTTCAACTTACTCTTTTCTTCTTGTTCTACTCCGCCCAAAAATCAATGTTAAAAACAAAATAATTTAAATATGTACTACTACACGTGCATCGTGGCAACAGCACTCCTAGTGGTGCTGCTTACATTTTTCGCATCGTCAGCTTCTGTGAGGCAACTCATTCCTGATATCCTTGTGGCTTTCATCTCCATCTATTACCTTTTAAATTTATATCAAAATACTTTAATCTTTAAAATATTGAAGCATACTATTATCTAAATCGTTTTTTTAATTATAAAACATATCATTATTATAAACTTTTTTACAAATTAAATCATATTATTTTAATAAAATCTATAAATTCTAGTCCTTTTACACATTTTATTGATAATAAAATAATATAAGTATATTTTCAAATTATGAAAATGATTTAATTACGTTGTTGCAATATACTACACTCATTAGGCGAACAGAGCTTTCAGAGAGCATTTCGACAAGCAGTATGGCAATTAATTCCCAAGCGTTGAAGAATTTATCAAAGCATTAAACGAAGCTAAGCAGATTGAACAGTTCACAAATAAAATTTTTTTAAATGTGCTATTATAATTAAAGTTCCTGAAGGCGAAGGAGTACAGCATCCAAATGAAAGGTGCTTCAAATCAATTTAACAAAGAACTTTTCCACAGACAAGATAATTTAAAGCAACTCAAAGTTTAAAATCCAATTTTAAAGCCCCATGAATAAGCTCAAGATCAAAATATCAATAGAGACTTGCTCCTTTTATAGCAAGATAATCAGAACGAGGAGCAAATAAATGTTCAAGTGGTAATCCAAAATTAATAAGTAAGAAGGGACTTAAACGAGTAAGAAGAAGGAATGGTTTCAAGGGCGAGAGCTCTCACTCAAAATGTGTTCTCTCCTCTTATAAGTAACTTGCTCATCGAGAGAAATGCTTAAGGCTTGAACGATTTGAATGGAGCTTACTTAGGAAGAAACTAATATATGCCTTTGCTCAATGATCCAAGAACTAATTGATTTAAAATATCTACTTACTCAAAATATATAAATTATGCCCAGTTGAAAGAATTAAAGAAATCAATAAGGGGGGAAGCTCATATCATTTTTTTTAAAAAAAATTAATGAATTATGAAGCCAAGTTAAATTTCAAAAATCTCTTTCGAAGATATTGGAATAATCCTATAAAGTTTGCATAAAAATAATTCTTATTCAATCATATCTCTCTTTCTCTAAAGAGAGGTACAAATTATAAGATTTTAATCTGCCATTTTGAATTAGTTAATTTTAATATTTTATACTATTCTAAAATTCAAATTAATTAATAATACAATTTGAATTTAATTTCTTTTTTGACTCATAGAAAAATTTAAATAATATTAAAATAAAAATTCTTGTAGAGATTAACAATCACTTCACACTCCCCTTAAATAAGTTATTTATGACGTATTGATATTGATTAAATCATCATCAGCAGCATCTTGCTTTTGATCTAGTGTAAATATTTCATGGACTTCGGTATCTATAGTATACCTGGGACGGCATATATTATAGCTCTCATTTAATTTAAAAGATAACTTTTATAAAATATTTATAATTATTCATGGATGTGGAAGATAATATTTTATTCGAAAGAATTTTTACTAAAATTAATTATCCAAATAATTTTGATTATTAAATACAAAATTTGAAGAAGAATATGACTCAAATTCTCGAGAGTGAAGATATCGACATTTTTTTGGATGAATGTAATTGGTAAAACAAAAGGTAGAGTACCCACTTGTCCACTTTTGATCCATATAGATTATAGCTCCCAGCTTTCTGAGCAAGACCTAAGGAAGGCAGATCACTCCAATGGAATTAAATACTAGAGATAGATTCAATCTCCTCCCATCATAATGAAAGGAAGCCACCCGGCCTAGCCATGGTGATTACAGTTGACATGAGCTGGATGCAGTGTAAGTGACTTCAAGGAACCACAATCATGGCTGAGTTTTAAAATTCTGTTCTAGCGATAAAAGTTTGAAGAGTGTTATGTTAATATAATAATCCTAGTTTAAGAAGTAGGATACGTATTTTATAGTCAGTCACTTTATTAGAGATTCTTAATCTCCTTAAATTCATAAAATTAAATATCAAATAATTTATTGATCACAATTTTCTCTTATATGAAATATTTTATAAAAATCTATATTGCAAAAAGAATTCAAAATTTTCCTTATAAAGAATATTAGCATAAAAATTAGAAATATGGCTGAATAATAAAAGATATGAAATTCTGCAAAAGATTTACAAGCATAACTTATAAGGTCCTTAACTAAGCCTAAAAATTTGAGTTTGATAACTCTGAGTTGATGAAAACGCCTTTTATGAATTTTTAAACTCAAACCTAAAAATGAGTCGGAATATAAATTTTCTATACTAGGTAATAGAAGAATGATTAAAATATTTTATAAAACACACCCAAATTAAATAGGTTTATTTCAATATTTTTTGTTTAATAAATATGAAATGTAATAATAAAGAAACAGTGACCTGTCTCCAAAGTTGTCTTGACCTAGGATAGGAAGATCCAACGGCCTTCACTCAATATGTCTTCCACAACTCATTTAGTCACTGCGTACCATATAATTTACTAATCTGTCGGTGAATAGTATAGAATGCTTAATTGAAGAGTGAGAGTTATAATGAGCTCTGAAGCAGAGTGTGAAGAGCCTACTCCTCATGTGGATATTATAATCCTATATTAATATTCTGCTTTCGGTTGCTATTTTTTCTCCCCTTTCCGCGCCTGATCAGCATTGGACGATGGGTTTTTGCGGTGACCTCTGGGAAAGCCGGTGGATTTCAGGTCGACATCAATGGAGCTAATATGTGCAAGACCACGTAGAGATCCTCCTCCATCTCTATAACCGGGAAGGTAATGGTCATGCACTAACATAATGACGATGGTGATTTCGAGAGACGTGCACAATATCAATTTACGCCTGTGAATTACTTTAAATGATTAAGGGTATTACATATGACCTCTGAATGCAGAGGATGCTAAATTCCTAATAAATAATATTAAATTAAATTAAATATTCTGCTTTTCTAATTGTGCTGCTTGAAAGGAGTAATGGTTGGGTTAAAATCTCTTATGGAGCTTAAAGGGAGATGCTAAGGTTTGGCATTGACTTTGCTTGGTGATAGCATTTCAGGCTAGTCCACCAACATCATCAGCCACTACGCTATCTGAAGGCGTAACCTAACACCGTAGAGTGCATTGATCTTTCAGTAGTCCTACAGCATTTTTCAGGCTCTAAAAATAATCACAGTTAACAAAGGTATTTTAGGATTTGCATTCTTCATTCCAAGTCATGAAACATAGAATTTGAATGATTGAGAGGGTCCTGCTTAAATGATTGAGGTCATCAGATTCCATTGTTATTATGGAAGTTGGGGGGAGCAGCCACTGGTGACGTCATGACCTGCGCAAAGGGTTTTTTCCTTATACTTTTTTTACCTTTTGGACTTTAAAAATTTTAAATTAAATATTAAAACAAAAGAAATTTTTAAATAAAAATTATAATTTTCATAATATTTAATAAATTAAAAATTGATTTCTTAATAAATGAACCTCCTAATCTGGCAAAAAATCCATGATCATGATTATAGTTGATAAAAATAAAGCAATAATTCTTTAATGATTATATCTAAGTTCTTAATAAGAGGCCATTCCTGATTCATGAACAATAAACACAGTTCATAGTAGATAAATAAATTGCATTCAAAAATGTTGGAAATATTTTTCTCCTTAAATTATAATAAACACACTCAAAATGATAAAGTTATTGGAAAAATAAAGATATTATAATTATAATAACAGTTAAAATAGCTTGAGTTTTAAAAGAGAGCTTTAAATAAAATAGAAACAAACTAGGGGATAGTCAAAACTCAAAAACATATTGAGATTTATCAGCTGCTAACTATTTCAGATAAATTGAGCATTTCATTCTAAAAGGATTATGCTTGAAAACCAGATTTTAATTTGAATTGCCCAGATAAATCATTCTGTTGGGATTAATTAAAAACAAACTTTCATAGAAATTTGCATTGGTGTAAGTTATAATTAAATTGTATTTCTAAATAATTTTCTTATTGTATGAATGTACGATTATACTAGTCGGGAATTTGTGAGATGCAAAGCAAAAGCACAATTGCGAGCTAACATATACTGCTATTGGGGTAGAGGGTTTAAGTTGTTTTATAAGTTATATTGTTTCTCTATACTTATACTAGTACTCTTGAGGACTGATATTATAACTTTCTGCTATCTTTTTTCAAATTAATCTACGAGTTTTTCAGTTCATGTTTCCGTGTATTTCTCAATTACATGATTGATATCGACTCTTTTTACTAAACTGCTCTCAAAATGCTTGGGAATGTAGATATTAGGAAATGGAAATGTTGAAATATAATTCCAGCTTTCATTGCTTTAACAAGATCTGTTATATTTAGGAATACCTCCCTAATTTCATCATACAGCAATCAGATGATTGGCATTTGGAAGTTTTATAGCTACCAGTAATTTTAAAACAAAATCTTCTTAAAATTTCATTGGTTGGAGTTGAAGTAGTCTTTAGTCATCACTTAATCAGAATTCTTGGCTGTTATAGTTATTTAGAGAGATTTTCGTATTCAAAATTGAAAAGATGATCTGCATACTTGAATTTGCCCCAAAGAATGAATGGCTTCTGGAGGCATAACTGACATAAACGCTGAAGAAAGATAAAGACTTATAGTTGTCGTCATCAGCTCATTTACTTTTAGGATAATGACATACCATAAATTGTACTATATATACTAGTAGCTTAATTAGATTAAGGATCAAAATAATACTTTAACACCCAAAGCTTTCTACTCCGATAGTAGTATCTATTATATCGCAATAGTAAGCTTGAATTAAAAATTTAGAATTCCCGATTAGTTCACTCTTGCATTCATACAATAGAAAAGAAATTTGGAAGTACATCTTTATTTTCACATGCGCTAATTAAACAATATAAAATTTAATTTTTTAAATATGAATTAAACAGAATAATTAATCTTATTGATAAAATTTTAATATGGTTTTCAAGCAAATCTTTTTAGAACTAAAAAAATGCACTATTTACTTGAAATAGACTACAACCTCATTTTTAAAAGAAATTATACTCGATAATCTAAAGGAAAATAATTTCAAATACTTGAGCTTCTTTTGCTCTTATCTTTCTCATTCTAATACAAACCTGACTTTTCGTTAATCTTAAAAAGATGTTTGCTGATAAAGATAGCTCCTTCTAGCTTAGTATTTGAATTCTTGAAAAATTGTATGCCTTTTCTTTTTTTATCATAAGTTTTGGTCTCAAATTCTCTATAAGTTAAAAGTTTTTTTTATAAATACAATATTATATTGACGCAGCATTTCGCAATACATAATTTCATCTTTTGAGTAGAATATAAGTTTATGAAATAAACATCATTTCAAGGTGACGCAGTGTTTTGGTCATCATTTCATTTAATTAAGATCAGCTAAATAGATAATTTCTATCATTTTCAATATATTAAAGGTATTTTCTTATCATCGTATCGTATTTGGCCTATATTAATCTTTTAAGTTAAGCATTTTCAGTTTTCGGTAATTTTGTCTCTTGAAAAAAATAGTTTAAATGACTTGATTATTCATTTCTTCTATATAAATTTTATATAAAATTAATACAGTTGCTGACAGTACAAAAATTTCCAAGATTATTGTTAGCGAAGATTCCAGAAGTTGAGATACTCCCAGAATTTAGGAAATCCTGTGTCTCGCTGGACCATATTCCATGCGGATTTGGTATCACTTCTCATCATGCCAATCAATTCCTTTGACATCTAACTCATACTCTCCTCTATTTCATCTCATAAAAAAAGCAATTGTAAAGATTATCTGGTTTCTTCAATTATTTGAATTGACTCTCATAGTTATCCAAAATTTCTTTGAATGTTTCCTTCCCTCTCACTACTTTATCCCATTCATCCAGTCCTCCATTTGAAAACCCATAGATTTTGTCAGGCGACAATAAAATGGAAGTTGTCATTGTTCTCTCACTTGAATTCTAGTACTGGAAGTATTTAAACTATCTTAAAATTATTATAAACTTATTTAAAATTTAATTTTAAATTTTGGTGTATCTATATACTCTATTAACTGCTTCATATTCATTTTTAAAGTAGATTATTAAGCAAATAAAAAAGCAAAAATCGCCAAATAATTTTATGTTTTGTAATTTCTATCTAATTTTTTTTATTTAAAAAAATTGTAAAATTTTATTTCAATTAAATTTAAAATTGAATTTTCTTTGCTTACTTTTTAAATATCCTTATAATTTTCAAATTAAAGCCTATAGTAAAATAACTTTTAGGAAGACAAAAAAATAAAGAATTTTAATAAGTTTAAATTATAAGTAGGGATATCTTGGCAACTTGTTTCAAATTCTCTCATGGAAAAAAGATATATATAGTAAAAAGATTAATAGGCGAAGTTAAATTAAGGCTTCTTAAATATCAGCTAAGAAAAATAAATATTTTAATTAAATACTGTGAATTGATTCTAAAATATTATATAAAATATCTGTGTCAGAATTATTATATTAATTAAAGTTTTAAATTAATTAATATATTGATTAATAAAAAAGAAATATTTAATTATAAACAAATGGTAAAAAGAAAATCTGTAAATGAGATCTCAACCTGGAAAAGAAAAACATATTGATCTTCATCAACTAATTAAAAAGTGAGAATAAAAACATTCTGAATGATTATAAAACTTTACTAAGAGCAAAATATATGAATAAAGAAAAATAACATGATATTAAAGATAAGTCTCCAAAATTTTAAGGAATAGTAATTGAAGATAAAAATTGAGTTAAAAAAGAAATAAATAGATTAGGATTGCAAGAGAAGATATTCATAGTAACAGTTTACAGTAATAAGTGAGTAGTATATGATAAATTATTGCAATTATTTAAAAATATTTAAAAAAAATTCTATATTGTTGGGAAAACTAATTAAAGATTTGAGAGAAAAAATATGTATATAAACTGTCAAAATATAAGACAAATTCTTATTAATTAAATTAAAAGAAAATAAATTAATTTATAAAACTAAAAGAAATGTGTATTATCATGAATTCTAAAATAAAAAATGATCTAATTCAAAAAAAAAGATTTTAAAAACCCTTTAAAATAAAATGATATTAGAAAAATATTAAAAAAAAATAAGAAAAAATAATAAAAATTTTAATTTGAAAAAAGATAATTTATTAAATAAATTAAAATATATAATAAGGATAGGAAAATATAAGGAAATTTTTTATATTTTTAAAAAAAAATAAAAATAAAAATTATTAAATAAAAAAAAAAAATTTAAGAATTTAAGATTTAAAAAAAATAAGAAAAAGAATTTGAATTTAAGAATTTTTTAAAAATTTAGAAAAAAATTTTTTAAA
>JAJKFJ010022709.1:0-40324 GCA_027382625.1 Tetmemena sp. SeJ-2015 | reverse complement strand
AGCTTTTTCAAAGGGGTTCTTTTATTTAAGTTTGGGATTCCTCTGCAAAAAAAAACCCCAAACTAACAAAATAAACTCCATAAACCTTTTAACCTAAAACCTTTTCTCTTGCTTTGGTACTCAAAGGCTGAACTCTAGAAAAGGGGAAGCTGAGTGAGGACGCGCACAGAGTATAGGAGGCAGCTCCAAAAAAGGATTACTCCACGGAAGCTAAAGCTCTCTTCTTCAAGTAAGGCAAGATTCCATTTATAATATTCCATTTAGGCGAAACTGCTAATAAATTTCGGGCAATAGCATAAAAATTGGAGTTTCCCAGTGAGATTTGAACCTGAATTAGAGCCTAATATATGGGGATTCCGCCCCCCTTTAATTTCCCCTCAAAAAGGAAACCAACCCTTTAAAATTTAGACCTAAATTTTTCAAGTTTCCCCAAAAGAGAATTTTGAAATTTTAAAAAAGCCAAAGTAGCACGGGCCCCAATAAGTTTTTGTATGGTAAAAAGGTTAACCCCAGTTTTAGAAAATGGGGAAGTTTCAAAAGAACTTTATCTATCAAACTCTGCGTTATGTGCGCACTGACAAAGAGATGCAAGAAAAAAAGATAGTGCTACTGATGGACAACGCAGTATTCAAAAAACTCAGAGATGTTTGGGGACAGTGGGGAAAAATTAAAAAGCAGTGTTCCCCTTCAATGCCAGAATATCCCCAGGGGCTGAACATTTAGAGCCCGGCTTTCTAAACATGTGAAGAGCCAAAATAAAAGGTCAGCAAGTGAGAACAAGAAAATATACATCTGAATTCAATTTTTAGGCTGAAGTTTGTAAAAAAGGTCGGAGAGATCCTGAGTGGGGGAAATGACTGAGAGAGAGATAAGACAGATTGGAACCCTAAGCATGAAAAAATTTGGCTGCAGACCCCCTTGCGCAAAGGGAACCGCGGGGGGATGCAATTCTCTATTTTTCCCTGTGGGAAAAAAGGGCCATCCCAGGGCCTATGACATAGATATATCAAAGTACAAGCAATTTAGCGATATATTTTAAAAACTCTGAACAAGAAAAGAAGAGTTTTGGGGTTTTGAATTTGGGTAATAATTAAAATAATTTTGAGTTTTTTCGCAAAATTTGTTTCTTTTTTTTTTTTCCCATAACTTGGGAAAAACTTTTTTTTCCCCAATATTATGGTATTTTTTTAAGGGCCCAAAATTTTGTTATTTTTGTGAGTTTCGTGGGAATATAAGTTAATATGTTTATCATAGTTTGAATTTAAACAAACCGCGGATGTATATTTTTAATTTTTGGGTTAAAAAAAATTTCCGGAATTAAATTGTAAATTTAATTTTTGATTAATTTAATTTTAAATTTCATTCTGATTTCAAAATTTAAAAAATAATTTTATAAAAATATAAAAACATAATGGGCATCAATCTGAATGTTTTTTCATAAATTAAATTGATATTTTTAAATCAAGATTTTAACAATCAAAATTAATCTTAATCTTATTATTCAGCTTTCTAAGTATTAAAAAGATTATGCTACATTGATATGATTTTTATTGGCAGATATTTTCCTCATTTGTCATTTTCCTTCTTTAAAAATTATTTATTAAATAATTTTTATTGTAATTTTATATTATAGAGTCGTCATGGGTTGACGCGTGGCATCAGGGACAGGTCAAACCAGTTATGATCGTGTTTTAGTAGGCGATATAAAAGCTTATTATATATTTAACCTAGAGGGGTGCTTAATTCTTCTAATAATCTAATAATCTAATATTAAAGACTTGGCCAATAGAGGACTCCATTCTATTTAAAAATAAATTTTCCTTTATAACTAATAAATTTGCTTCTCTATGTTCTTTTGCTACTTAATTTTTAATACTTTATACTTGTAAGCAACTACATTCAGAAGTAAGTAAGTCAAATCCATTTCACTTTTCTCTTAATTAGACCTTTGATAAATTAAGTAGAAATTTTTGTATTTTTATTTCATTTTTTACAATCTTCTTAAATTAGAAAGTTAAAATAAATGACCCATGACTTGGCACCAAATTCGGCTTGGCGATAGGTATATATATCAGCCGGCCATCATTCAATATCCCTGTCGCGTTGTGTTTAACCCATTGAGGCGATATAGTTTAGTAAAAGTCTGTGAATAGTGTAGAATATTTTATTGAAGGGTGCCTGAGTCCTTCGAGAAGAACACTTCTACGCAAGTTGGATTTCTTGCCTCTAGATTAATGATCCTTTCTCATCAGATAGTAGCACACACAAGGAGTAATGATAGTGATTAAAATCATTAAGGGAAAAGAAGGGAGACTCAAGGGTATGCTGTTTAGTACTGATTTGGCGTCATTTGCAGATATAGTATTTTATGCTAGGCCACTGACATTAATCTGTACTATGTTATCTGAAGATGTCACCTAAGATTGCTAGGCATCCTTAACTTACCAGGATGCCTAGGTAATTTTTTACCGGCTTACTTCTAAACTCCGTTTAAATTAAATTCTTATTTCCTTTTTAATTTATTGTGATCAACATAAATTTCTTCATTTATAAACATATTATCAAACTTTGCTTGGAGGATAATAAAAATTGTACTTACAGAATTGATAGCATTAGAGTTTCGGTTAAAATACTTTTCGTCATTTATTTCGTGAAGTATTGCTCTCTTTAATGCTCTCTATTCTATAAACTCCTTGAAAGAAACTTAAGCATCATCATCTTCAAGATACTTAGAATAATAGTCCAGAGAAGTTAACCAAACATAACCAAGTCCCAAGAAAATATGAGTCTTCAGGTATTTGAAAACTTAAAAAATAATTTATTTGAGACAGATTCTCTAAATCTATTTTAAGAGATACTTAGACATGAAAATCATTTCAATTTAAAATATGAAAAAAGTTTAATCCTTTGCTGAGCTTCTAAATACGTCTTCGCCAATTCTTCCTCTTCATTTTCTAGGAGTATCTCTAGCATCTCCACTATCAAAATTTAAATTCAGCAATTTCTTTATTATCAAGTTATTGTAAGCCTACTCAGAATAGAAGTCATACATCACTTTGGGTAAAAAATCTTCCAATGTGTCCACTCCATCTTTATTTATTGGACAATATACATCTATTATGACAGTCTATACTGTTAGCTCTTTACAACAAAGGTAGAATTTTATTTCATGGAACAGTTTAATTAAATTATTAAATATCTATATCATAACATTATTTAAAGATAGTTGATCAAAGATTTCATTCTTAGTGCCGAAGTGTTTGCCAACGAAGCAGGCAATCTCAAAAGTGAATTAATAAATTTAGAGTAGAACTTTAAATCCATGTCGTCGAAGATTTCCTTCGCCAAAGGATAGTTGTCAGGCTGATTTAAAATTACGAACTTCAGTAGATAAAGTAGATTGGTAGATTAATCTTGGCTTTGAGGAAAAAATTGGGATAATTTGTGTACAAGTTTTTTTTTTAAGTTAAAAAGAAATCAAGAATTGATAAGTTTCTTCTTATTTTATGGTTCATCGGCTTCACGAAAAGTGGAGTTCACGGTCAAAAAATTAGCTAAATCTATTGAGTGTTTATAAATATTAGAAGTGACTTTTAAGGAGTTGATAGATTTCTGTGGTCAAAACTTTTGATATGCTTTAAATGATACGGACAGATACTCCACCTAAAACAATGAAGTTGATAAGTTATTAATAAAGATTTAAGGGATAGTTTAGATACTTCTTATATAATAAAAATTAACTCCATGAATAGCTTAGAAGCCTCCTAGTTGCTCAATATAAACCCTAAAATCCCAAAACCCCTGTACCCAAGGTGAAAGATAGAAGGAAGGGATGAGAAAGATGCAGATATATTTACACTTATAAAGACTTAATAGAGTCGTTAGACCTGACTCCATATCCAAGACAGATCTGAAAAATAGCGAATTTATAAGTACTCTCCTTTATATCTTTTCGCCTATGTCATTAGCTTCTTATCTCTTATTTTCTATTGCCAAATAGCGCATTGACTGAACTGATAGGATTCCTTCCTGATATGAAAAAGTTGATGCTTGACTAGTACATTCTAGCATCCTATGTTTTGAATAAGCGATAGCCATGATTGGCGATTCTTCTTATATGAGCACATTTAGATAGTTTTTTTTTATGATAGAGAAGATGAATGGTCAAAGTAACTTCGATGATGGCTTCTCTTTTCTCGTCCTTTATATCTCCCCTCACTCTCCCAGAGAGCCACAGTTTTCGCAAAAACATGAAGAGCACTCCTCAACTCGTAGAGCATTGGGCAGTCTACTCAGCTTATCTGTTCCTCATAATAGCATGCTATACACCTCTCTCACAAGGCTCCTGCTCCCATTTCGATGAAACGGCCTTGCTGATCTCTACAGACATACTGAAAGGCTCCTCATAACTCCTAGTCACTATCAATCTCAGTGTTGTATGATGTGATTCTTCAGCAGAAGTTCTCTATCAACCAGCATCTCTTTCTTGCAAAGCGCTTGATTGTGTAATACCATGGCCACTATTTCTTAAAGGCTCTCCTTATTTAATGGAGATTGGTTATTTCACTCACTGTGAATGTTGCTAAATGCTTCAGTAAGATTCTCGGGTGTTTTGTCTCATTTGGAGAATATCTCAGGTCTATATGCTTTGGCTCCTATGCTATATGGTAAAAACAGTTTTAAATTAATCATTACAAGATTTAGCCATCACGTTTAAAAGGATACAATTTTTCAGTCGAAATATTACAACTTCTGCAAATAAAACCATTCGGGGGTTCCACACACATTTTAACATTTCTTTTAATTTCACAAAAATTAGTTTATTAGATGAGTTTGTTAAATCATAGAATAGATAAAATTATAATAGACTATGATACCGAAGCATATTTTATAAAATATTAAGAATTATTTAATATAAGGCGAATATTAATACATGGTCGTGGATTGATTTTTGTTAGAAGTATATTCTAGTTCATTCATATTAAATTAAGCTTTAATTACAAAGTTGATTTAATTAGAATGTCTACCTCAACAACTGCATCTACTAACGCAGCCATAGCTACATCAACTACAACTAACTCAACCTCTAAAATTTGACTGTGTGAACCGAGGAGGCATGCACTTAGAAAGACCCCTCCAGATCAACAGAGACTCATCTTAGCTGGAAAGCTCAAAAATACATCAGTATGCTTGCATTTGCGTACTTTTGAACAACACCCAATATTTTCAACAAGATTTTCATGCAGAAGCCTTACCAACTACAACATCCAGAAGGAGTTCACCATCACCCTAAAAAACTTCTAGTCAAAACACATACACTAAAACTTAAAATGAGACTGATGGAGAAATAAATGGCAATTACAGATGTTCATTAGCTGGAGCTGACTCCATCATTAAAATTAAAATGCTTTTATCTCTAATTTAATATAAGACTTTGACCAACAACTCTATCTTCATTAGGATTTCCTTACCCTTTATCATGCATTCATATTCATCCTTAATTATAAGAAATTTTTAAACAAACAAAAAAAGAGAAAATAAATTGTTTTAATAAGTATAAAAATAGGATTTGAAATATGAATGAAATATTCATATTGCAATTTTGATTAAAAAAAATTCAGTCAGATAACTTAAACAAAATACTGTAGGTTTTAGTATGAATTAAAACGGGCGAGATGGGATAGTCTTAGTTAAATAAAACATCTATGAAATAATTAAATTATTTCAAGAAGAAATTTTTTTAAGCAATTACAGTTTCTTTATCAAAATATAAGAAACGTTATCTTAATCAAAATATTCGAAAGGAAATAGCACCTAAAACTTAAAATTTGTTGTGATAAATAGTCTCTCTATGGCTGGTTCAAAGTTTATCATGATGTTCTCTAGCTTGAGATCTCTGAATCCCAATCATGATCAATAAGAACACCAGCAAGATGAAGAACGTACTAAATCAAGTTTTTGTCCCTCGCTTGTCTCAACACTGTCAGTTCGTTCGTGAACTCAAGACCTCTCTCTTCCTTCTTTACAATGCAAAATTGTGTATATTTATATAGAAAAGAGTAGTGTAGATTAAGATAATGAAATCCCAAAATATAATTATTGCCTACTTAAAAGGTGGACCTTACTATTGAAAACTTATGATCTACTGGAATCTTAGTACGGATCTTAATTTCAACATAGCCTAATCGCAACAACTCTCAATGATAACTTGCTAACCGCCCCTTTTATGTGGTAATAATTTATAATTTTTTTAAAAAAGGAATATTATTTTATTATTTTCATATTGCATTCTCTATGATGTTATTGCATATTGACTTAGGCTTCTTTAATTTGCTCAATCGGGCTATCTAGATTTAGAATGTCCCTCATTCTATTTTGTTCTCTAAATTCCTTGCGTCCACTATAAAAGCTGAATTATCATTTTGAATAATAAAAATATTATTTAAAGAAAAAGGATTCCAATGAAGCCTTCATTACTTTGATATATCTTTATTTGTTTTTTGGAGAAAGCCATTCCTAGAACCATTAATTTACAAGAATGAAGAACTTAAGCTACTCTTCATTTTATCATTAAATAATAAATATATGAAAATAATCGATAATATATATATAAAAAATTATATTAGGGAGTGAAAAACATTTCTTTTTCTTATTTTCAATTATCTAAATCATTCTAATAATTAGGATAAAATTTATATAATGCTAAAAATAAATTCAACTGTTTTTAATAAGCAATATTCTATATTTATAAACTTTGATCAAACAAAATAAGGGATAAAAATAAGCACCTATATACTTTGGTTTTAAGTTCTTAAATTATTTTTTTCTTATTATAAAATGAGCACGAATTAGTAGTGGAGGGTTGTAGAAACGAAAAAGAATGCAGTTCGTGATATTATTCCTAGTGGCTTGATGCGTGGCAGTTTGGACTCGATTCTAATGGAATGAATTTATTTGAAAAGAAATTTAATTAAATCACAGCTCGTTAGATTTACAAAGTTCAATTATTTTGACACATTAGAAGTTTGGAACATTTTTTAAGCCTTCATAAAATTCGATCTCTTCTGTGATAGACTGATTAGGATTAAAATCATCTAATGCACAATATAAAGCTCCAAAGTATCACTGCTCCAAACTTCTAATGTGTCAAATTAATTGAACATTTTAAATATAACGATCTGCGATTTAATTAAATTACTTTTCAAATTAATTCCATTAGAATCGAGTCCAAACTCCCACGCATCAAAGCCACTAGATATCATCTCAAGAACTGCATTCATTTACGTTTTGACAACCCTCCATTACTAATTCGTGCTCCTCTTATATTAAGTAAATAACAAATTTTGGTATCGATAAAATTTGAATGAAAGTAAGAATTAAGTTAAAATAAAAAATGAAGAATTTAAAATTGTTTGCCGTTAAATTTAAAAGCAAAATAGGGCTTGTTCGAAAGCTTATTTAATTTTAATATGAGTCTGCTCTGCTGCCATTATTATGATAGGAGGTGCCTATGAAGAGACATTGATATTTATGACTCCGAACCCAGAAATTAACCAAGTTCAAAAACTTATGGCCAAGATAACTCTTTCCATAGATCTCCTATGAAGAAGTTGTATAGATGAAAGTTGCTTATAATTTAATGCTTAATCGAATGGTTATAAAATCTATTCAATATCTCACACTTTAAATGCCACATATATTAAATTTATTAAATTAATTATGTATTTAATTCTTAGGCATAAAAAATTATAATTTCATTAGAAAGTAATGACACAGCTGAAATACATATTTTAAATCAGGGACTTATAGCTGTAGTTCGCATTAATATTAAGTTAAAAATATTTTATAAATTCGCTGAAGCAAGATATGAATCTTCTTCATGAGATTAATTCAAAGAGACATTTTTAAATAATGGCAGTGCAATAATAAAGCAGAACTAGTTAGATTTAAGCATTGTTTAACAAATAATTTATGAAGAAAAAAAAACAAAGATAAAAGAGGAAATTTTTGTAATACTTGAACAAATAATTTTTAAGATTGTCTGAAATATATAATTGAAATAAAATCGTTTCAAAAATAATTAAAATGAGAATTAAAAATATATCTTAAAATAATAAATTATGAATTAAAAATATATGATAATTTTATTTGCTCGAAATGTCCTTAAAATTAAAATCTTTTTATGATCCTTAAAATAATTTATAAATTGTATTTATTATAAAAAGTAAATTGTTTTGATGAACTTCCAATTCTTAGATTAAATAGCCTTAACTAAGGGTGTTTCTCCTTTCACGTTGCATGAATTAATCGATTGACTTAATATGATTAATTCTATAAATTTATTTGATTATAAAATATAATATGTGAGATTTATCAGCAAATTTTTCCACAAAATAAAAGGAGGATTTACATTAAATGGTTGCAAGAACATGAAATCTTTTAATAATTTATGAAGGATAGTCTAGAGATTCCCATTCTTGAATTCAGTATTGAATTTATAGAGAATCATTGCCAACTCCTTTATTTCATCAATCTCAACTTGTAAAATTAAAAATGAGGAATTAAGGGATAAATTCTCCTTGGAATAAAATAATTATATGGATTCTTTTATACTTTAGTAAAAACCCTTACACATATGAATAAATGTCCTAACTGAGTCACTATAAGAAAATCTTATTGCTGAAATAAATATGTCCTTCGGTTCAGAGGATTAAAAAATCCAATTCTCTAAAGCATATTTGATTAGAATTTAGCACTATGGACATATTTCTTTGAAAGATAAAGAAGCAAAAGTAAAATAGCCAATGCCTGGGAAAAGGTTTTTAGAAACTCCTTTTTTCAGCTAAAACTTCAAACAATAAAACTGAAAACTGCCTTTAGTATATCTTAATTATAATACTAAATATAGAGGTATGCTAATGAGCAAATAATAACCTCTATTTGATCATCTACCAGTGCGTGGACCCATTGGAATTTTAAAAACATCATCTTTCTTCCATGTTTATTTTTTATTGGATAGAGATAGAGCAGATCTAACTTGTGGAGAGCTATATTTCCACTGATTCAGAATTAGAAAAATAAATTCAATCAAATCTCGATACATAGTCTTGAGAGGATTAAACTCTCCTAAAATAGACCTATACAATAAATAGTTATTTACCAACAAGCTAAAATTTAGATATTTTGATTTAACTTGTGAAATCTTCCCTACTTTTAAATGATGAATTCCTGTTATCTATAAATAATGTATATGATATAATATTTCTCAATGAATGGCATCCCGTTTAATTCTATTACTAGTTTTGCCAGCTCTTTCACCTCCCTAAAATTATCTTCGTTTATATAAATCAGTATTGTTTTCTTCTAACTTAAAGTATTATAAAGAAGAGCGAGGCCATTTATAATAATTGTCTTATCTACTTTAAATATATAAATAGACTTCTTGGTGATTTCTTTTCTACTGAACATATAGCTCAAAAGTTTCATTGATTTTATCTTCTTGATCATCGTTCAAGCTGAACTCATTGTGAAAAAATAAGCATTTTAAAATATTATTGATGACTCTTCATTAAATATAAAATTATTAGCAGAATTAAGCACCCCGCAAGGGTATATAAATAATAGGCTTTTATATCATCCACTAAAACACGCTCATAACTAGTGTGACCGGTCCCTCATGCAAAGTGTTAACCAACCATGACGATAAAATTATTAAATTTTTTAAATTCTCTCATATTAGCATATGGTTATAACAATTAGATGATTAATTGTACTCATTAATTAAGAGGTATTAATCTTAATATAGCATCTCTTCTATTTGAATTGAGTGGAAACTTATGTGATCAGAGGTAGACTGTTTTTAAAGCTAGATTTGTTACTTATTGTTATTATTTTTTATAAGAAGTTCAATTAGATATTTATCATTAAACGATTTGGAGGGGAAAATTAGTAAGTTATTTCAAAACCAAGCAGAGGAGGACTTTAATAATTTATACAGACAAGTGAATTTAAGTAAGGGAGTTTTAAAAGAGTTATGTTATGATCATCAGATATTAGAATCTTTGAGCTGCTGGGGTGAGTCAATTTGTAAGAAACTTGCTCGATAGTACTATTAAATGTCTCAAACTTAGCAGTAAATTGAGGTGGGTGGTATCTAAAACCGCATTTATTTTTCTGCTTTTCTCCAGATTTTTTTCTTCATTTCTCATAAATTTTAACAACAAATTAATTCATTAAAAATAAGAAATAATTGCAAAATCTCCTTGCAGAATATTCTCAAATTTCTAGAAATTATCTATTTTTTTTTAAATTACATCTGTAAATTTTATTGTAATTTTGAGAGATTAAAAATAATTTGCTATAATTATATTTATTAAATTCTTTGTTTTTTATCTTTTCCTTGATCTCTAGTCATTGTTAGCTTGAATGGGAGCCGATCTCACTCCGACAGCACCTACTAGTCATTGATTATTCACCCACCTCCAAAGGGGAATTTATAGTTAAAGTGAGAAATTACTACTTATCAATTCATAAGTCAAATTTTCTCCCATAAATAAAGAAAAAGATATTTAACTGCTGAATATTTACAAAACTATAGTTATTATTTTTGCTAACCCAAACTTAAAAAAATTCTTCATACTATTGTATTCACCCAAAAAGTAAGGAAATCTGTCTTCCTTAAAGTTGTACTTCCTAATCAACTTCTAGATCTTTGATTAAACAAATATAATGTATTTTCTGTAGGGGAAATTATTAGTAAATTATTAAAGTTCTAAATAGTAGTTTAAAGGATAGGAGCTCGTCTGAAAAGTAAGATAGCGATGAAAGTTAAAATAAATAAAATATTATCAATTATTTCCACAATGATAAACAATATTGAAATTAAAGAGTTATCTCAACAGGCTATTAAAAGTTAATAAAATAGCGAAAAGGCTGATGAAGAAAAGTTTATAAATATTTTATCTTATTCTGCATTTCTCATTTATTCTATTATAAAATGTAAAAATTATTTCAATGAATCACGATATAAGACTATTTAAATCTGAATTATATTACTAATTTAAGCTTGATTTAGCGAAATTTTTTTTTCAAATTTATGATTTCTGCTTATAGTTAAGGTTTCTGCATTGGGATTCCCTTTGTAAGCCTTCAATCTCCTGGCAGTTGAAAAAAATGCGCGTTTGGAGCGATCTAGGGCTCAATCGATAGAGAATTAAAAAATAATAGGACTTTATCCTGTGCGATGACCCTCTATCTGCTCTCCCGATGGAGTTAACTGCGCTTTAATGTGGCAGGTGCCAATTATTCATAAATGCAACCTCCTAATAAAATTGCCATCACAAATTGAGGATTCAACCAAAGTGCACAGGATCATTGTTTCTCCCCTTGAGATGAGCATTCCATTGATACCCATATTGTTAGGGTTTAAAAAATAAAATTAAATAAATTTTATATATCTATAATTCCAAAGATCTATACCCATCACGACGCATATTGCTGATTACCAAAAAATAAAAAACATAAATTATTTGAGCTATAATAAGGAAAAAAGTTTTTTTTAGAGATGGAGCGCATAATATCTGAGAAACAGAATGGTTTTTAGAAATTAATTAAAAGTTGGAATGTTATAAATCACTTTTTTTGAAATTAATTAGGTTAACTGTCAATTAATTAAAAAACTTTTACCCGCGGGGGGTTCGAACGACCGTCCTCCAATCATTAATCAGACTCAATAGTAGAAATACCATTGAGCGGGGCGAAGTCTGATTAATGATTGGAGGACGGTCGTTCGAACCCCCCGCGGGTAAAAGTTTTTTAATTAATTGACAGTTAACCTAATTAATTTCAAAAAAAGTGATTTATAACATTCCAACTTTTAATTAATTTCTAAAAACCATTCTGTTTCTCAGATATTATGCGCTCCATCTCTAAAAAAAACTTTTTTCCTTATTATAGCTCAAATAATTTATGTTTTTTATTTTTTGGTAATCAGCAATATGCGTCGTGATGGGTATAGATCTTTGGAATTATAGATATATAAATTTATTTAATTTTATTTTTTAAACCCTAACAATATGGGTATCAATGGAAAGCTCATCTCAAGGGGAGAAACAATGATCCTGTGCACTTTGGCTGAATCCTCAATTTGTGATGGCAATTTAATTAGGAGGTTACATTTATGAATAATTGGCACCTGCCACATTAAAGCGCAGTTAACTCCATCGGGAGAGCAGATAGAGGGTCATCGCACAGGATAAAGTCCTATTATTTTTTAATTCTCTATCGATTGAGCCCTAGATCGCTCCAAACGCGCATTTTTTTCAACTGCCAGGAGATTGAAGGCTTACAAAGGGAATCCCAATGCAGAAACCTTAACTATAAGCAGAAATCATAAATTTGAAAAAAAAATTTCGCTAAATCAAGCTTAAATTAGTAATATTTTGTGTAACAGAACAGGATTTCAAAGAGAAATGAATTTTATTCTAAAATCAGGAGTCATCATTACTTATTAATTCTATGTTCTAAATCATGTATGCTTCATGGAAAGCAACCTAGCTAAGAAACAAGTGCAACCTTAGCAAACACAAGCTAAACTAATGTTCGGAACAGCAACCAAACAAGATGCTTTGTGCACTAAGTGCAAGGGAGGAGCTCTCTATAGAGACAGACTTGGCTCAACGGTTCAGTGCAGTGGGACATTTGGTCTATAGTTGCAATCATACTTGAATGCGATATGAAACCAGAGGAATACTACTAGTGTGAAAGTGAAGATGATGCAATATAATTCGCAACAAGACATTGTAAGATAGACAAGGTATCAGAACCTTTGAAAAAGTTAGTAAACAAAGTAATAATCAAGCAACCTATGAAACCTAACACTCAGTTATCTGAGATAGAGGAAGCACTTAAAGGTATAAAATTCAGAGAATATGAGACAGACGTCACCTTCCTAGAAGACTTTAGATTGCCTGTTTAGGGTTAAAATTTAGCATGATTATAAGTATTAATAAAGAAATTAATTATACACAACTAATTCTTATTAGATTATTGTACAAGGATATGATTTATTTTTTAAAAATAATTTTTATCTTTTTAATTCAGATCTGAAATTGCAATATTATTTATTTTAAAGTATCTAAGGAATAAAACCATTCTTTGCAAATCTTAATTAAAATAAAGATATCTTGAGACTTAGCAACATATTCTACTATATCATGAATCAAAGTGTTATGTTAAGGATCATAGAGTGCTAAAATTTATCTAAATTGATTTAAATTTCGAAAGATTACTGATCTTGAATCCATTAAAAGAAAATTTCTATAATTTCATAAGATAGCTTTTTATCTTTCAAAAGCAATCTCATATCAATAATTCGAGTAAGAAAAGTCAAAACATTTATAATTTTATCTAAAATTTTAATCTCATTTTTGTTGATTATTAAATTTTATCATTGGCATAACTTTCATTACAATTAATATAAAGACCTAATGAGATACTATTAAAAGATTTGCGGGGACTCTTTCCTCTACGGTAAAATATTTAATAATATAAAAGGATAGAAAAAATATATGTTTATAGGGTAATTAATTTCCTCTCCTAAATCTGATCCTTCCAGCCACCTCTGTAAAATTAAGATTTTGTAATATTTTTATAGTAGTTATAAAAGGGAATAAGTTTACAACATCTTATAAAACTTGTCTAATTTATTGATGAAGTCTTGGGGTTTTTAGTCCTCTCTTCTCCACATAGAGAAAGCAGATAATTTTTCCTCATCATAGAAATTTAATTTATAACGCTTCTTTATTTCTTATTTTTTCCAATATTATCTGTAATTAAGAAGCGTCTTGCTCTTATATCTTTCTTGCTTTCCTGCATCTTAAAAAAAAAAGAGACTGAAATTAAATTAATATCTAAAGGTTCTTAAGAACATTCCTAAAAGAGAAATCACACTTATTCAAGAGCTTTTCAATATCGATGTCATCTAAAAATTGAATCAAATTGAATTCTCCCTTCTCTAAACATTAGAATGAGTCATTACTATTTCCATGGAGGTTTTGCAAAAATTAGGTGCTCAAATTTATTCCCAACTTCTCAATATAGTCAAAACAGTTAAGAAAATTAAAAGTTATCAAGTGGGGTGGATAGAGTCCCAGCTAGAAGCTTACTCGAACCAGAGCGGGGCCGATAGTACAAGCAATAACCCCTTTCTACTTTTGTTATACGTTTAAGTTATAAAGAGGAAGTGGGATTGTTATGCCCCTATACTCTTTTAGGCAATTTGTTCAAGAACATTATAAAACCTAAATTAGAACACTCCTTTCAAAGAGTATAAATCACTTACCAATTTAACGAATGAAATCAGAAAAGAAATGCAATCTTGATTACTGCAGTACCCCAAAGGTGGTTCAGCACTAGGGCTGAACTTAAAATTTACTAGAAGCTAGTCAGTAACTATTAGCAAAAGAGATAGGGGACAATTTAATTTTTCGATCCTATTTTATTATCCATAAGTTGAATTTTTTAAAAATGGGAATCTAGAACACGTTTGACTGTCTTAGTATAAGTTTCTTTACTATTTAAATTATTATTCTAAAAGATCCAAAATTTAGACTTTTTGCCAGTTTAATCGCTAAAGTGTGAGATAAAAAAAGAATATAATTGACTATGGAATAAATTCTCTCTTAATTTAAAACAGTTAGTGTTCTTAATATTCTTGAAATTTTTTAGCATTTTATTTATCAGTAACTAGATATAATTATTTTAAGGCAAGCTTATTAGTTCTTATAAAATGACTAAGATTTTAATAATTTATATTTAAAATATAGATTTGAGGAAAGATAGCGCATACTTTTTTAAGTCCAGTGAGATTGTGCCGAACTGCTTGTTATTCAAAGAGTTTTAAATACAAGAAATCCTTGTCATAGAGTTTTTCGTCTGCTCTATAATTTATAAAAGGCTACAGAGCTTGAAGTAAAGGCCAGTTTTCCATAAGATTGCAAACAAATGCAATGTCAAAAACGTCATTCATATTTTAAATGAACAAATTGCTAATTTAAATTATATCTGGACTCTCATAGCCACTTCTCATTAAAATTTTCTGGGAGCTTGTTTTTCGTAAAGCAAATTTTTTAAAAAATGTCATGCTAAATGTTTAATTTTTTGCACTTGAGATCAATTCTTTAGTTGATATTTTTTATTGTTAAAAGGTTTCTATTCTATCAAAATATTCACATTTACTAAAATTATTGAGTTCAGGATTAAAAAATGCTCAAAAGATGCTCTAATTAATAATTTTATGTAAAATTTTGCATTCATAAAAAAAGTCCACTAAATATTTTCTTCGTCGGTTTGTGTGCAAATTTAGCACTCACAATCTCATATGACTAATCAGATGAACCATAAATATTTCTTTCAACGAATTCTCTTCCTTAATTGACATCAAAATTTCCAAATATAACTTCTACAAGTTGTTAGTAGAGGGTGATATTCAATTCTTCATAATGATAATGTGAAATTAGAAATTGTTAAAATTTAAACCTGGGTTTGCACCAAAGCCATCATAGGCGAGATATGAATGCAGAATTTCATTCATTTTCGAGATTTCAGCCACTTTTAGTCTTTTTTATATTGGAATGAATAGAAAAAAAAATTAAAAATAAAGGGAATCACGAAACTGGAAATAATTTCTCACTTTTTCAAACAGCAAAGCAAAGATTAATTATCCTCTCTTCAAGATAGTCAGGTTCCACAAGGAATGATAAGTGTGGTTAAAATATCGAAGGGAATCCAGACAGGGAGATGTAAGTATATGCAGTTTTGAACTTATGTATTATATTGAGAAGGGGCTAGTAAAAACTTTTGCTTCATATGTATTTAAAGTTTAAATTACATTAAGGGGTCTCGAATATAATTGGTAGAACTATTTATTTTCCATCAATTATTTCATTTAAAATGCCAATTGATGCTGTTTTTATTTGTTTTTATTTAGCGGTAAGATTATACAATCCAGAGAGCAAAGACTCCTCGCCTTTGATGTATCAAAAATTTTCTTGTTTAAAATTAATCTAGTGCTTTTATAGAAGAGAATTAATTTAAAATTGATAAGAGGAGCTGAAATTGTACTAGAGATATATAATATTTAATTTTTGAGAGAAATTTCTTATCAAAATTTTCATGACTAAAGAATTCTTCTGTAGTAGATTTTTTAAACGAGAAGAAATATTTAATCTTTTGCAGCAGAGGCGATCCATTGCTTTAAGAAAAAAGTAAATAAATATATAATTTAGTAAACAGCAAAATAGAAAACTCTAAAATAAAATAAGGTATCCAGCTGCCTTGAAATTGCGAGTTTATATTTATCCTATTAAAGCAACTAACTTTTTCTTAAATTATCATCAATATTTATGCCTTGCTAAGATATTCTTTATATCTTTTCAAAATATATATATCTTTATATCTTTTCAAAATATATATATATTCAATTCTCTTTATTCGAAGATTTTTGCTTCAGAAAAGTAATTTAAAAATAAAAACATAATTTGATTTAATTAAATCTAATAAGTTAAAACCATCTCCAAAGTTAGCTTGAAAAAGAGAATAGAAATCTCCAATCCATTAATAAAGCCTTAAATATCTATTAAAAAGAGAAAGATTTAATTTCGTTTTAAAACTCCTATTTTTGTGAGTGTGTTTTAAAATAGGAAATTATATTTTTGGTCGCTACAGGCGAAAGTAGTCCATCCACTCAATTAATTTTTAGTAGGTGTAAAGTCTGATTCATAATGAAATATTTAATCAATAGATAACTATGATAATTCGCAAATAGAGGATAGTAGCATAAAGCAGATGAATTGTAGGCTCTCTACTATTCCCCTGGCTTTACATTTACCTGCTAGATTTAATTAATATCCCTCTTAATTAATTAATATTTTGATTTTTTAAAACGGATCATATATAAACAATCTATGAATTTCAATTAGCCCTTTCAAAGCTCCTGTTAATAAATCATGTCTATCTATAATCGGTATCTAGGAAACCTTTTTTAAAAGTAACTTGATGATTTCGAAATTTTGCAGGCGAAATGCTAACATTAATTAAGATTAGTCTATAATCTCTTAAACTGGTCTTGACTCTATCATTATTTCAAGCAAAGGAATCATGTTTAATTTTATAGCCACATCAATCGGGTTGATAAAATCTCTAATCTCATCAACAATTAAAATATAAGAATCAAACTTCGCTTTGTACTTTAAAATTAATAGTCCCTTTATTTTTACTTATTCCAGAGCTTAAATTCTTTTTCTATGGAAGAACTATCCCTCTTTCTTTTTTCTTGAATCCTTTATAGTTTTATGATGTTAGTTTCAAGTGCATCTCTTTTTTAATCGAGATCATACTTACTTATATTAGATGAGAGCAAAATCTCTTTAAAAAGTTCAATATCTTCATGCTTATCATCATCTTTGACTTTTGATATTCTCTCCATCAGATATTACAATAATTCTTAAATTGAATTAAATTGAAATCAATGATCGGCAAAAATAAAGGGTAAACTGATAGCAGCCGTAGTTTATGATATATGAAACGTTCAGACTCAATTTACCAAAAACCTATTAGTTTCCTTCTGTAAAGTCTGTAAAAAGTTAAAACTTGGTACTGTAAGCTATCCTTGGCGACCGAGTATTGATACATTTTGTCAAAAAAAGGAAATTTATCTTTATTAAATCCCACAATTATAGGGAGCTTTCTCAATAAACATGCCAGTTCTGAAGAAAAAAAAAGACTAAAGACCAGTGGCTACTTACTGGAAAACCTGGCTTCCTAGCCAGTAGTGTAAAATCGGGGCTGAACGTTTATTATCCATTTATTAAATCTCGCTCTTTTTCTTAGATTAATTCCTCAACTATGCATCCAGAAATGTGATCCATAATGAGTTTTTTTCCCATATGTTTCTCACTCTTTGCAAAATTGAATGAATAAATGAATTTAAGATCCTGACGCTTTATTTATAAAATTATTTGTGCACTCAATATTCTGCATATATTTAAATTTTATTCTGGATAGATGAAACCCTGGTCCATCTCCTGCAACCGTGGCACTTCCACTTGGAACCCCAGTACTCCAATCCTTATTATTAATCTCGAAAACGACATAAAAGGAATCATTTCAAGGGAAATAACTGTTCATTTAATTAAGAGAAAAGGTAGTGTTACAGTTTTATTGTTTATTTTTTATAGAAAAAATTACGTTTTTTGGGGGTTGAAAATAGGGAGTGATGCGAACAATAGGGTACAGTGTTTCCTGCTGGAATTACCATTGCTGTAGAGGGTGCCAGGGTTCCATCTCTACATTAGTTCTACTCTATAATAAATTTTTAATATACTATAGAATCTATAGCAATATAATCCTCAAATCCAATCTCTTTCTCATTGAATTTCTTCACTAGTTCAAATTGATAATTTATCGTTTATAAATAAATAATGTCTACTTCCTCGATAACTTGATCAATCTCTTATAAATGCAAATTTATAGAGTTCGCACAGGAGATTGGCCCAGCCCGTCCGGAAACTACTCTATCAGCCACACTCCAGCCACAGATGCCAACCTCCACCAAGCCTATGGCTCAACCCTGTGACAGACCTTGGGTGAATTTCATCGGACTTGCAGAGGTGAGAGCTAAAGATTGAAGATCAGATCTACAGCTCCCCCGTCTGCTTGGTGGAGGTCGGCATCGGTGACTGGCTGAGTGCAGGTGTGGCGACTGATAGCGGAGTGGAGCACGGTGGGGATCTCCCGTAAAATTTTTAAAATTAAATTTTAATTAAAATGTTTTATTTTAAAATAATAAAAATAGATTAAATTGGTGAATTAAATCTAGATTCCCCTTTTGTGCATTTTGAAGCTTAAAAATTAAAAAATTAACATATTTTTTTTCATCTTGGCACTTAAGGGGAAATATGATAGATTTCTTCTTTTAATTTTTTTCTTTTCATTAAACTCCAAAACCCCCCCAAACCAAAAGGGGAAAAGTTCTAAATTTTTAAGTGGCAAAATTTTAAATCTCAATTAATTATTTATCTTTTTAAATTTAATTTCAAATTTTTTTTTTAAAAAAATTTATTAAAATTCTTTTTTAGATTTCATTTTGGGGGAAACATTGTTTATTTTATAAACGATGAATTTTTGAAATAGAATTTAGGAATTTATTCATGTAGAGATTGGTTTTCAAAAATTATTTTCTTTTAGATTCTCAGGTATAATATTTTTTTGGATTTAAAATATCTTTAATTCCTTATCATTTAAAGAGATTATCGCGATTTTAATTGATTAATGAATTATAAGAATATTTAAAAGATAGTTAATGGGAAGATTGCCGTAGGAATCAAACTCAGACTTCATCAGTTTAAACTTGCCCTTCTCTATGATTTTTTTTAGCCTATTATATGTTTAAGATCTTTCTGTCGGATTTAAGAAACTATTAGAGAAGAGGAGATATTAAATGATTTTAAAAAAAATGGAGGAATAAAAATAATTAAGTAAAGTAATTTGATTTTAAGATATTTAATAAAACAGTATGAAAATTTTTTGTTAAACCCTAATACTTTTTTTTTAAAAAAAAACTATAAGATAAATTTTTATAATAGAAACAGCAACAATAGAAAAAGTAGTAGTAGTAGTAGTAGAAGCAGTAATAGTAACTTTAACAAGAGATGCTAAATGGGTAAAGATGATCAAGATGAAGATCATGAAAATTAATTAGTGGAAGGAAGAATAGTTCAATAAAGGAAGAATTTGAAAATTACATTTGAGATGTTTTCATAAATTACAAATCAAATCTGATACAATGAGGCTCAAATTTAAGTAATTATAGATCAAGGTAATTATTTATCGAGAGATCTCTTTATTAATTCAATTATATGATTATCTATACTTCTCTTTTTTGCTCTATAGGCCATTCAAATCCTACCTATAAAACAATAGTAAATTTAACTTATAAGATGCAAGACATTTTGGTTTGTTTTAGTTTTTTTAATTCCATTTTTAAGCAATTTTGATCCCTCTAACCTTATGAACTTTTTGAAGCTTGCCGCACTAAAGCTTTTAATGACTTTGGAAGTTATACATTAGCCATCAGCGGCTGGTGTGATAAATATATCTTTCACATTCGTAGGAATTAGTTTAAGAAGCTTCAAAAATTACTTTTACTTTTGGTTGCAAGCTAATTCGCTTAGCAAATTTGTACCGAATTCTTGCTCTTAATCAAAGAAGAACGCCTCCCTATCTTTGAATACTCTTAAATCTGCTGAGCTTATCTCATCCATAAGTTGCACATAGTCCTCTTTGGCTTTGCATTTCCTCAATCGCTCTAATTTCAATCTCTTTAAATTAGATTTATATATTGATAGACAGTTATTTTTGAGTTTCAAAGTTTGTTTGGTATTAATGGCTATTGATCACCCTTTTAGTTGACTCAAGGGCAGGTTGAACTACATTTTTCTAGTCATCTTGACAAACTAGGTTTCAGAGTTGACCACAGATTCAAACTTTACTGTACAAGTGGAGGAATTGAAAAGGACTAGAGTCTCCTCTCCATTAAGGAGATTTGCAAAAAGATTTCACCTGAATTATTCATTAATGATAGATAATATTTTATTTATAAATTCAGCAGATACATCGATTTCGCATCTTAAAGTGAGTTTCAACTTCTTAAACTAATCCTTAAATAGATTATCAAGAGCCAAAGATTAATCAAATAACAATAATAATTTTATAATAGAAATACATTATTAAAATATGGGGATTTAAAAATATATTAGAAGAAATTTAAACGGACAGGATTTAAATGAATAAATGAAATTTAGATATTCGAATTATAAAAAGTAAATAAAAAAGTTTTAAGTCAATTTTCATATCATAATTCATAGCAGAAATATCAAGGAAAATAATGGTGAAGGAAAATAAGCAAATTAAATTAAAGAAAGAATAATTTTAAAATGGAAAAATTAAAAATTAATTCGAGCTATTCTTAAAAAATTCAAAATAAGGACAGGCTGTTCAATTATAGAATATAAATGTCCTTTTATATTTCTTATTTTCAAACTCTGAAGCTTAATTAATCTTTTTTAATTCTAATTACTTATAATATCTTTAGCATATATGTAAACATTTTAGATGCGATTCAGATTCATAAAAATGATCACAAGTTGCTTATGCGATTCCTTTTTTACAAATGGCTAAGCTTAGATGACTAAGAATTACCCAAGATTAAAGCAGTAACAATTAAAAGAGTACTTCATGAGGAAGACTGCAGTGATTGCAAGGAATGACATCTACTATAATATGATTACTCAAGTTCATTTATATAATTTAAGGCAGGAGTAAAGAACGTGAAGGTCAATCTTTGAGAGAATCGATTGGCTTAGACGAGAAATCATTATTGAATAATTTAAATGTGAGATAGAAATTTATTTTTTAAAAAAATTTCAATTTATTTCCATTTATTTTCCCTCTAATAATTTTAAATCCATAACTTAGTGCTTGCTATAATTCATGCATGTAATTTATAATTTTACAAATTAATACCTAACTTTTGTGAAAAATCTTCTTTTAAAAGAAATTGAAAAATTTATCGTTCTTAATTATCATGATGAAAGATAAGTTTAATCTACAAAAAATATATCATGGCTAAATAAATATCCTTCTTAAGTTTTATTGCAAGTCTAAAATAGTTTATAATATAAC
The DNA here is from genome assembly GCA_027382625.1 of Tetmemena sp. SeJ-2015. Lineage (NCBI taxonomy): Eukaryota > Ciliophora > Spirotrichea > Sporadotrichida > Oxytrichidae > Tetmemena > Tetmemena sp. SeJ-2015. The sequence goes on along the minus strand of JAJKFJ010022709.1, from coordinate 18,583 downwards.
CTGCAAAGTTAGCAAAACCACTTTCCATTGTTAGATTACTCAGCCTGCCAGTAGTTGAAGAGCAGCGCCTACTTCACCGAGCATACTGAGTCTTTCGAGTAGGAGCCCAAGTAAAGTTTTTTTCAACTATCTCTGCTGCCTCGCAATGGCTGATCCATAGGATTGGAGACAGGTCTAACTCGAAGTTTGGTTACCCGTAGATAGAATCAATTAAAAATTTCCAAGTTGGCCTGGGGTCGGCTCGGCCCTTTGATAAAAAAAGTAAGTTTGGTAAATTCACTAGTGGGGGACTTCTTGTCTTTTGCGAAAGCGAGTATGACTTCCAGTACCTCTAACTGCATTTATAGCTTAGCAAGTCTCTCGTGAAGTATACAATATATAGTCTAACCTCAAAATCGTCCAGCTCTTGATCATAGGTAGCTAACTTTTTAACCGCATTCGTTAGAGTGGAATCAGAGGACACAAGCTTTGGAGAGCAGAAGTAGCAAATGACCTCCAATTTGAATGAATGTAGGTAGCCTGACAAGGGTTGTTACATCTCATCTAACTTTGCCACTTACTACTACTCCTTTTATTTGCCCCTCGATATCTAAGTAGGGACGAATGTTGTCACTCAGATACTAAGAGTTTATGTATTTAATCTTAATTTAATCAAAGGAACATGAGGCATCGCTGATAGAGGCTGATGAGGAATCAGAGGCGCTCGAACGTCATCATCTCACAATAGGAGCCCTGAGAGCACCTTAAATGTTTTTTGAATGGAAATATTTCAAATTCAAGTCGCAGCCATAATTTAAGAGTAGGAAAAATAGATGAGGCTGTCCTCGATGAGAATCACTGCTCTGAATCTCAGAAAGATAAGGACTTGAGAAAGCAATGAAGACTAGCACCTTCATATGAAATGTTTAAAATAGGTTTGAGATTAATAATCTTTTTTACTCTTACCTTTCAAATTCTTCTTGAATTGCAATAAAAATTATCCTCAGCTAAAAATACAGAGAGTGAGATCTAGATTTATTTATTTTTGTTGAATACTGAAGTATGATTTAAACTGGACAAATTTAAATATCTTTCTATTAGATTTACTCAAATTTATTTTTAAATTTTAAAGAATTATTTATTTATTCATTCTAAGAGGTGAAGGAGGAAGTTATGAAGCTCAGGAAAGATTATGAGAAATTTTCTAAGATAAAATTTCCCTACAAATTATTCAAGAGAAGTTTGGAAAAAACTCACTTTGACGTTAAATCTGAATATTAGGGTAATTTTGCAGATAAGGCTGGCATAGAAAATAAATAGCCCCGAACTTTGAGAAAGTAAGCAACTCATAAATATTTAAATTCTTTAGAATGATAAGTTAAGCAAACCAGATTTCAGTTCTCTAAGCTTAAAATCTATAATGCGAGTTGCAAATGAGTGAGGAAGAGAAGGCTCAATAAACATCTGCAAATGTAATTTAGTATGACACCCTTACCTAAATTAAGCTGCAAAGAATAACTTATCCAAGAGGAATAAAAGAGAACTTGGAGATGAGTATTTTTATTTTTAAATTATAGCTCTCAAATGGCCTAAAAAATACAAGATAATCTTCATTACCTGCCATCTAGAGAATGTTTATGCAAACTTTCTGAATTATTTGACTTTTAATATTAGCAAAGTAAGCCTTTTTATATTTTAATTTGTGTCTATAGTTTTCATTGATGAGTTTGATGTGTTTATTTTTGAACAAAAAGTTGAAGCAATCACATAAATGATCAAAGAAGAGAATAAATATTTTTGCTTATTTTTTGAATATGACCTTGGATCAACTATAGAAGGTTTATTAAAAACTTTTTCAAGGCAAAAGAGAGTCTGAATATTGTATAGCTTACATGTATGAGTTCAAAAAAGAATTTCATTATAAATTAATTTTAAATTATGCCAAAAGATAGAAGAAGAGCTTTTTAAGAAGATTGAAAACTCAGATCAAGAACTAATAATATTATTAATTATATAAACAAATAGAGCATTTATATTCAGCGAACAATGTCAGGTCTCTATTAGTCAATGATGGGTTAAAGCTAATTAAGCTGAAGACCAATCTCTAATAGAAATTTTTTTATCCCTTTCTTCAGAATAAAGGAATAAAATTGTCATTCATATTAAAATGTAATAATATAATGAAGAATTTATCAAATGAGAAAAAATATATAACCCTAAATATGGGCAATCAAAATTTGGCTCAAGCCATGAATGCTTGAAAATTAAATTAGTGATACTAAAAAATATAACTTCCTCTCTTTTATTTTCTTTAATTTAAGGGATTTTTTCAATTTAAAGAATCGATTTAAAAGATTAGATTTGCAAATAAGTTCATTAGTTCGAATTAAATTCTTAAATAGGTGCAATAAAACATTAATATATTTATCTTTATTAAATTTTTATCTTAATGAAATAATAAAATATAATCAATCTCCTACCATCATACTTATATTTAATATTTAAATTCTCCACAAAATTAAAAATATATTGTTAAAGGAAAGAAAATAATTAGAGAACAATTCCAATCTAAATCCTTAGAGAGATTTTTGAAAATTCTTTTACAAAAAATATTTAAAAAGGGTGATATGTGATTTCAGGGTATTCATTCGATGGCTGGTTTGAGAACCGAAATTAAAGTTATAATTTTAATAATTTTCAAGATTCTATAAACAGAGGAGTGTATCAGAATAAATTGGCAGGCCAAAATATATTTTTTTTCTTTCTAAATCTCACAAATACTATAATGAAATATTTTGAAGTAGATCTAAGGACAGAAATTTTTTGAGAATCTAGATAGATTGGTAGCTGTTAGGATTAAGACTTATTTTAATTGAGAGGATTTTTATTGTTTTATTTTTGTAGTGTGCTTCATTTTCCTCTTCCCTGGCACGGTTTTCAAGGAAATGATATTTTTATTCCCTTATAATTTAAATCCTAATTTCTTTACAAATTAACACCAATGAATAAATATAGTTAAATAATATTTGTTGAACCCGAAAGTGCACTTTGTGATTTGACGTTCGTAAAAACCTAAGAAATCTATGACACATTAAGACCAGACTATTTTAAAGCCTTTATAAAGTCGTCCTTCATGCTTGAATATTTCAAAAACTCTCTAAACTTGACTCTTATTCAGCAGCAGATATTTGATGAGAGGATTCTAAAGCTTTAAATTAATTTAATGTTCTCCAGATCTTCATCACCATCTTTAAGTTTTAAGATGATAAGTTGCAGAGAACTATCCTCTAAAGCTAATTTTTTATGGGCTTTCTTGATATGAGGTTAAAAGTCACTCTCTTCCTTATACTTGCCTCTAAGAATCCGAGTATTCCTGGTAACTCAGACATACCTTCTCTCCTGAGGCTTATGATTCCAATAATGAGTCACGATGTTAATATAGCCTCCTTTGATATTCTTATACTTATTTTAAAGCTATTCCTACTATGGAATTTAGCCTTAATGGACTTAAAAATAGGCCTTATAGTTTCAGACTTAGTCAATTTAACATCTCAGATGATAATGATCCGGTCTTTCATCTTATCAAAGTTTAGAGATTTAATAGTGCAAAGGATTATTTGAATGAAGGTCTAAAAGTTACAATTCAGAATATCCTAGGCATGATATATGGATTATATTATAAGATGAATATGAATGCAGAATCGGAGGTAAGAGATATTTTAGATAAATTAACTAGTCGACATTGATTGAAGTCCTGATGTTCATATGGTTAACTCCTGGATCAGTCTGTTTTGGACTAAAGTTCGAATCCAAGAGGCAAAACTATTTTTGAATTGCTTTTCTTACCAATAAATTTAGCAGGAGTAGTAATAGTAATAGTATAAATATTTTATAAGATATTTAAGAAGAATAAGATGAAGATGATGAAAATTAATTAGCGGAAGAATTGTTTGAAAAGAGGAAAAGTTGGAAAATAATTAAGGAATGTTCAGAAAATGTAAAAATCAAGCCTGATAGAGTAAGACTCGTTAGTACACAATTAAAGATCAAGGGAGTTATTAATCTAGAGATGCTTATAATTTATTCCCAAATACTTAAACATTTACATCTCTTTTTTTTATTTTCTCCAATCCATTCATAATCTACCTATATATATGTTAAGATATTATTTGGTGGGGATAAAGACCCTGAATTATTGAAATGGATGCTGAGCAATTTCAAACCAGCTGCAAATGATGATGGCTAAAGAGAAATATGCCTAAAAGATATAAAGTTACTTTACTCTTGGATGCTATCAAAGTAGGTGAGCGAAGATGTCATTTAAATAGTTCAAAGTGCAGTGGACTTTGATTTATTAGAACAAGAGATACAGTATTCAGAAAGTTTAGAAAAAAACAATCGAAAAATCAATTTGGATTTAGAAGATGAATTTGAAGAAGATTTTGAAGAGGTATATATATATATTAATTAAAAGGAAACATATGGATATCTAATGCAAGAAAATGATCAAGATGAGCAAATTAATGAGTAAGGAGAAAGTGAAAATTACAGCATCCTCCATTTCTTGATTTCAAATGGTTAAACTTTATGTAAACTCATAATATTGATTTTAATTTTAAGAATGCTTATTATAAACAGACAATGAAGGTCCTAAAATAAGCCACACCTATTTAAAGAGAAAGAATGATTTGCCTTCTAAAAGTAATTATTGCATCGAATTGAGTGAATATATAAATTAAATATAAAGCTTTATATTTTTAAAAATTATTAAGAAAAAAGAAGAAATTGAACAACTTGTGCATTCCAAAAGCTATGAAGATAGCAAAAGTTTAATTCCATGGCTGATAGACGTTCCTTTTCTAGCTAAAATATTAAAAATGAGACACCAATGATCTCAATGAGTGATAAATATAACTCAAAAAGAATTTTTATTATCTTTGGCTGATAAGCAATTTAATATGCTTAATATTTTTGTGCTTAAAGGGCTCAATCTTGAAATACCAGCTGACCCGCAATTAAGAAAATAAAGGTGCTCGAGGATCCACTCTATTTGGTACCCAAACTCTAGACTTTGTCTTTAATTCTGATAACATTATAACTGCCGCCTTCCCTGCCAATGTTCCGACTATGAAGCAGTGGAGTAGAAGGTTTAACTTCTATAGTAATCTAAGCCGCTGAGTGTTGTGACTTGGATAGTTTAATTCGTATCGATTAGCAGTCAACCGGTAGCTCTTACTGGTGCCCTCTCATTGAATCCGACTGAGGAATATCTTGCAAGATTTACTCCCAGTTTTCAATGATACTAGTTTCCATTCCTCACACGATTTTAAGTAGTTTGTGAACTTATATTACTAAACTAGAAAGTAGGTATCCTTAGTGACTTTTACTTGTAGTTCCTCCACAAGTTGCAATATTCGCGGGCTCTTATTCTCTACCCTTCTAATTTAATAATTAAAAAATGAAACTTTGAGGAATGCTTTGCAGAGGGCTCTCAGAAAATATAATATATTATGAATTTTACTATTATCATGATGAATTAAATTCACCTCCTTTAAGAAGATAGTATATCAGACCCTTGACACCAAACTCTTACATTCTTCCTTATACAATAGCTCTCTTGAATTCGTAGTTTTAGCTTCTTGATTTGCTTATGCCTTCGATTAATAAACTTTGATTTTAGTTAAAGTTTTAAAAAAATAAGTTTTATTAACGTAATAAGTGAGGTTGAATTATATCTCAGCATTTATTTTATATAGATAGCCTTCTAGATCTAATATGAGAAATAAATAATTATTTTTAATGATTTCATATTTAGGAAGCAAGGCATATTAATTCTTTGAGAATATTTAGATTTGTCTCTTAAATCAGTAATAATTTTCTATGAACCCTTAAAGTCTGAATTTCTTGTCACAATATTTAGTCTTAATTTATTGAGCAATTTACATAACTCATTTTATTTAATTTTCTTTGTAATTTGATAAAACTTAGGTGCATGTCTTTGGCGGAAGACTAAGCTTAGATGTGGAAATATCTGTGCTCAGAGAGTTACATACTACATAATATTACATTTTATTTTATTAGCTCCGAAGAAAATGATGGAGGAAGACTAAACTTATTTGCACAGCTGTAGGAGGAACCCGATTTTTAAAAATTCAATGATATTTTCTCAACTAGAAATCACTTGGGTTAAAACATAATGAAGAATCTTATGATGGCTCCCACTATCATTTAACTTTTAAAAAAATTGATTATAGTAGGAATTTTAATTAAAATCGGTGATTGGTTAAAATAATAAATGGAGAGTTGCAAAATGGTGTCAGTTGAAATTTCAGATTCACACCCCCTTATCTGCAGCTTGTTCGATAGCTTATCAATAATTAATATGAGTTTCTTCTTTAGTCATCTTCGTAGCACCTCTCAACAGCGAGATATGTCAAGCGCACTCTTCCTCATCTTCATTAAAACTTGTGTCGCTTATAACTCTTGACAGAGAGCTCCCTAACAAAAGTTGGAAGGATAAAAGTTCTTAAATTTTATGCTGAATCTAATAGTCTAATAATTATTTAAATTGGACACACTTCAACTTCCTCTGATTTTATTCCATTTTAATTTAATATCTAATTTAATTCTCTTTTTTATTAAATTCTCAGCTATATTTAATCATTCCTATTATATTCCTGAGACCTTCGTTCATAAAAAAGAAAAGCATTATAGATGATAGTGATAATAGCAGTGAGGAGGAAGAGAAGAAGAATTAGGAGGGAGAAGTTGAGGAAGTTTAATTCAAGCTCAATATTACTCACTTAAGCTTGGATTTCGAAATTGTAGAAAAATAATGAGCTTTGTATAATGGGAAGAATTTAATTGAAAATCAAAGGTTGCTCACTCATAAATAAACTTATAATTATTATACAAGTAAGTATATTATCTCTCATTGCCATTATTAATGCTTTTTAAAAGAAAAATTAAACAATATATCATGCTTAGTGATGTCTAATCTTTATTTACCTATTTCTTTTCACTCTCAATATATGAGCACAACAAATTGTGAGTGAAGTCAATTTAGCCAATAGCGTTGTTGTACTCGTTTTGCAGATTCATCCTCTGCCTGCCTAACTTTCTTTAAATTTAAATGTGAATATTATTTAAGGCATTAACATTTTTTTAATCCCAGTTTGAAGTATTGTTTTGCTTTTAGATGTAGTAGGGCTGAGAATATTAAACGCAGGCGAGGAACTGTGGTTTCTTTCGAAAATATCTCATACCTCCTCTTTCCCTTCATTATATTAATAATTTGGAATATAGTAAATATTTATCAGTTTATTTATGCATGAGAAAGCTTAAATTTACAATTGAATTTTTTCTATTATACAAAGCCTATTGAATTTCTGCATTTTTAATATACAAGCTCAATTTATTAATATTTAGCAGGGAGTTAACAAGTAAACTGGTTATTCAGCAATCTTATGAATTTTATATTTCAGTGTCCTTAGATTCATTTGCGATTAAACTTGGCTTAGTCAATGACATGCTTGTAATATTTAATATCTACAAGAGTTTAGGAAACTTGGAGAGACTCCTGCTTCTTATTGAGAAAGGATTTGACATGGAAAAGATTGTAAAAAGAGCTGCTTTGGAGTCAAAAGGAGTAGGAGAACTTATACTGATCTATGATTTAATCTATTTTTCTAAATAAATCAGGAACTCGATAAATCTGGACCTAATTAAAAGGCCCTACTCATATTTAATTCTATTTATTTGAGAGAAAGAGGACTAGTGAAAGATATTCCTCTTGATGTTTCAATAGATGAAGAATTAAAGTTTTTCGAGCATCCTTCAATAAAATAAGTCAGGAAAGATTTTGAAAGGGATATCTATAACACACAAAAGGAAATGTTCTTTGCTCTACTGGAAAATTATTTACTAATAATCATACCCAAGGGACTACGAAAACAAGATTTCTATTTCAACTATTTCATATTCATTTTGAAAATTTTATATTTAAACTAATTTCTAATTTTATTTTAAAAGTGGAAAAACTTAAAAATATCACATAATTTTATTATTATTATACCAAACTTTTCCAATATTCTTTTTAAAAATCTATTGAGGCCTTTCTGCAAGCAATTAGAAGAAAAGTTAATTTCCGAGTTTGGTTGTGATACTAGCTCTCCTTGGAGACTTATTATTACAAATTCGTAAATATATATAATTGCTATTTAAAAAAAAAATTTCATCTTATTTTATCTCCTAGCCTTCTTTCTCTCTGAATTAAATTTTTCATCTGCACTTAAAATTGCATGCTCATTGAAGATTAATCTTCCTCTTTTTTGTTGAATATCTGGCAGTCAGCAATGGAAAAAGAAGGATGATAGATTAATGTTGAAATTTTTTCTAACTTGCTTAAATTTATTGTTAAAGATATATAGTTCATAGTTTTGTAAGCTTAGTTAAAATTTGAGGCAGTTCATAAATGGTAAGGTCAAAGATTAAAGTCTCATCCTATCATTATATTTTTTATAGTACCACCTTTTAGTATTTGGACCAATTTTGCTCAAAATGAATTGCTTTCTCATAAACATGCTGGTTTAAATATTCAAAATTCACGCTTTTGATTGAATAAGGATATTAATTGCAGAATTATGATATCTGCGAATAAAAGAGCTAAGTGCAAGTAGTGAATGCAAAGTTTAAAAGTTAATAATTTAATTAAATAAGTACATTAGGCGAGTCTGCTATAGTAATTTGTACTGAAAAGTGTAGTTATTAAAAATGATTATATTTATTTTCATAAAAATTCAATTCTATTAATTAAAAAAGATATTAGAGCTATTTAAAGAGATATCTCAGACCGTTATGTAAAAAATATCAATAATTCTTTAATTCACTACTTCTCTAAATCATTTTTAAATTTCATACTTGAGGCTTAGAAGCTTTTCAAAGTTAAAAATAATCTTAAAAATGACATACCTTCTGGCTACTTCTATTTAATATCATATATTTTATATTTGAGTGACAACAAGAACCTAGAGCTAGACTTTATCTTTATTTATTATCCAAATCGATTAGGTATTATAGTCTATCCTCGAAAATCCATTAATTATTTATCTGCATTTTAATTCTTAATTTCCAACTAACAAGATAGAAAAAACCAGCAACTTCGAGAATCTTTTTTAATTTGAGGTGATCAGAAAATTTTATGACTACATACTTGACTTTTAGAGTGGAAAAGAAATTTTAAAGAGATTTATTGAAAACGAAAGAATTTTTTCCTGCTTTAGGACATCTAATTATATTAAATATAATTATGGAGGTATTATAAATCTAATGGAGATGAAATTTTAACTAATTATAACGCCAACGAGCTAGCTCTCTTCATAATTATTCTTTCACAGGTTGGCAGCTAAAAAGTCACCTCACTCTTAACTCCAAATTCTAAAGAGGATGATCCTGAATAGAATAAAGTTGAAGAGGGAATAGATGAGGATGAAATTAAAAGGAGAAAAATGAAATACAAGGTAAAGGCTAAGATGTTCAAATCTCATCATCTCATCTCTTGGTATTTTTAAATAATTATTTAGAGAATGCAAGCCTTCTTAGATAAAACTCTATGAAAAAAGTTATCTCTGAAGGTTCATATGCCTAAAAGTTAAAAAAAATTGAATAAGTTATGTATTATTAAACATTGTTCTATTATTTATATTATCTATCATAAATTTGTGAGTTAATAATTATAGCTGAGAATTTAATAAAAAAGAGAATTAAATTAGGTATTAAATTGAAATGGAGTAAACCAGTGACAGCTGAAGTGTGTCCAATTTGTATAATTATTAAACCATTCGATTAAGCATAAATTCTTGAGAACTTTTAATTATTGTAAGTTTTTTGTGGGGAACGCTCAGTCAAGAGTTATAAGCGACAAAATTTTTTGAATAGTTTGAAGATGGGGAAGTAGAAGAAGAAGAATACGGGCATTATATCTGGCTGCTGAGAGGTGCTGTGGAGATTATTAAAGTAAAAGTAAAGTAAAAGTAAAGTAAAGTAAAATTTTAGGAATATAATTAATAATCAATTTCTTAAAACAGCACTTATCGTACTGAATTAGAAAATCAGTTATTATCCTATGTAATGGAGATGATTAAAAGAGCAGCTCATATTAATTTTTAATATGTTATCGAACAAGCTGCAGATCAGGGCCTGAATCTACGATTTCAACTGTTAAAATTTTGCAACTCTACATTTATTATTTTATCCAATAACCGATCTTAATTAAAATTCCAAATATATTTGATTGATCCTCAAACTCTTCGCCACTAAGCGCACTTCAGTTTGGAGTAGCGCGCGAAGATCTTCCATAGAAAGTTTCCTTATCTCAAGATCTCTCCGTAGACTGTATCAAACATCTATCGTTGAAATGGCATAACGTAAAAAACTGTGAATCGAGTGAAGCGCGATATAGACTTCACTAAGCCTTTTTATTATAATAATCTGAAATATATTTACGACTAGCTGCTCAGGTGTGAGAGGGATAGCGTGAAGTTTGTATGTGCTGACGAAGCTGTGCTCACACACAACACCTTCATGAAGAAGAGTTGGGTACAAGAAGCACGATAACATAGAAGTTTACGAGTAGAAAGTAAATATAACTACAAGTGCGTTACTTGCAGGAATCAGCGAAGACTCAGGCTTAGAAGCTTATGTCCTTCATCCTCGCTCTATCAAGGAGAGCAGTATGTTTGCGTTCCTTAAGAAGCTCAGAGAGAAGATCACAGACGGTGAGATCGTTCTACTCGTTGACAACCTCAGCGTACACAAGACAAAGGAAGCGAAGAAGGCATACGCTGAGTTGAACATCACTCCTGTTTTTAATGTTCCATACTCGCCAGAGTTCAACGGCATTGAGTTTTACTGGAACTTAGTTAAGGGACACTATAAGAAGCTGCTGCTCTATCACTTGATGCATGATTAAGCTATCGACACAGAGGATTTAATAGTGAGTAGTTGTAAGAGAGTGAAAGAAGAGAAGGCAAAGCTTTTTTTGCGAGATTAGATAGAGTAAATTTCTCAGCACGAGGCGCAACAAGTACTAGCTTACTGATATTCTCACTGACCTCGTTAGAGGAGTGATGGAATTGCATGAGTTGGGATTCGTGCACAGAGATCTCAAGCCAGAGAACATCATGATAAACTTTGAACCAGTCAGAGCAACTGTCATAGACTTCAACAGAGTTGTAAGAAGAGAAAACATTGAGGAAGCATCGGTGCAAGGAACTGCAGGCTACTTCCCATAGAGACAGACTTGCTCAACGGTTCAGTGCAGTGGGACATTTGGTCTATAGTTGCAATCATACTTGAATGCGATATGAAACCAGAGGAATACTACTAGTGTGAAAGTGAAGATGATGCAATATAATTCGCAACAAGGCATTGTAAGATAGACAAGGTATCAGAACCTTTGAAAAAGTTAGAGAGTAATAATCAAGCAACCTATGAAACCTAACACTCAGTTATCTGAGATAGAGGAAGCACTTAAATGTATAAAATTCAGAGAATATGAGACAGACGTCAAGGTCACCTTCCTAGAAGACTTTAGATTGCCTGTTTAGGGTTAAAATTTAGCATGATTATAAGTATTATGGCTCAAATACGAATTGAAAATCGTCTGTCGTACTTTCTTAAATTCAATTTAAAACTATTAAACTCTATCAGTAATATATTTGATTTATTTAATAAATAGTTTCATTGCTTAAAATAAATAAATGAGTGGAGCTAGACGACATATGATAACACAAGATTTCCTCCTTAATAATAAGTTTCGTTCCAAACCTAATCAAACTTCTTTAAGGTAAACTTTTTTGCTCATTATTATATTAGTGATAATTACCCTAAATTTAGAGTGAATTACTGATTGATTGTTCTATTTTAATCATCTTTCCCTCAATTTAATTTACAAATTTTAGAGAGGGTCAATAGCTCTTAAAGTTAAGGTCACTCATTCTCTTGGATTTTGGACATTCTCATAGCAAGTAATTAAGGATGAGAGACTCCTATTTGATAAAAGAGGTAAAATGCTTTCAAAAATAATTTATGAATTCATAAGATAAGAATAATGAGCCAATCGCGGAACCAAATTAGATAGGAAAGAAGAGATAAAAAAGCAAAATGCAAGAAAGAAGATTTTTTAAATGTAGGTTAAATTCGCACTGAGCGCAATCCTAATACCTGTCTGTTGTTAATATTATATTCAATGTGCATTTAAGATAGTACGACTGATGATTTTCAATTCGTATTTGAGCCATAATAAAGAAATTAATTATACACAACTTATTTTCACCCCTTGTCATATTTTGAGGATTTAATTGCTCGGAGATAGAACCATTCTTCTTTAAATTTTCCTTACTCTGCTATTAAATATTTATTTGCGACGCATTCAAAATCATTTCCAAAACCCTCAATACAATTTAATAATCCCAAAATGAAACAAACAAATAGAGCAGCTCTATCTTTAGACTTTTAGGACATAAGTAATAATGTATGGAATTTAATAAATACAAGATTATTGAAGTTATTAATCTTTCTGAGCTCTTATCTCTTCCTTCTCTGAATTTAATGAATGATAATGGAGTTCAAAAAACTTTTTACTCTTCGAGCTACAGCATTTAGTTTTCTTTTAAATTATAAAGTTAAAATTAAGACAAGTGATGTAGCACAAAAGTCGGCTTGACTGGGTCGGTCATTCCTCAATACTCCTGCTAGGCTAAGTTTATCCCCCATGATATGATTAGGTCAGTAATCAGAAGTTAGTGATATAGTGTGCAAAAACTGTGCTAAATCGCAAGCTCTATCCCAAAGACCTTAGATTAGTGACCTCAAATTGAAGGAATCTTGAAACCCTATCAAAGAGCAATGTTTGCAGTAGAATTACTCAAGGGAACTTGGAGGGTTATGCATATAGTAGTACTCGCAGTAGCTGCTGTGAAGATGTGTATGTGAGGCCAGATAACTGGCATATGCAGTACCCGTGTTGCTTAATGGTGATCACCTAACACCAAGGAGTCATAGTGGTCTAATTAATTTGGCAAGCCTATTCAGTTTTCCCCTCTTCCCATGAATAACCAACGCCGGAATCGAGGTTTTTCCACCCAGGTTAGGTCAAAAAATTCATATGCATTCAGAGAGAGCTGACGATTGAGTGTGAAGTCAAGTGTTACAGGAGATTCTCTCTCTTCCTTAAACGAGTGCGGTGCATCATCATATAAACTGATGTCTTGGACTCATAGTATTTATTGGGCCTGTTATGATGGTATTTATTTACGCCCAGAGGATTTTAATCCTTAAATACTTAATTCCTTATTTTTCTTTCAATATTTCAAAGTCAATTTTCAATTAAATTAACTCAGGACTGTCCTCATAAAGAGACCCTTTACTTAAAGCAATCGCTGAACTTGAATACAAATCGATGACTCTCAGGAAACTAGTCGATTTTGTAGGTACTAATGCTATATAGATTTTTAATGTTGATTAGTATTTTCAGCCACTAAAATTCAAATCCTCAAAAAACCTTGAAATTGAAAGAAGGGCATTGTTGAAGGGAGTTTCAAAATATGAATTGACTCAAAGTTAAAATTCTCTCTGGGAGTATGTGAGTTACAATGAACCAAGCTATGATTCGATTAACGAAACAATCGACCAGAACATTATCCATCTTGGCCTTGATTAATTTATTTATATGATTTAACAAAAGCCAGCTTTTTCTCTTCCAAATTAGTTTAAATATAAGAGGAAAAGTTGCATCACAGTTTGAATTGTTAAACCCCTCCCACATTATTTGAATCTTGGTTGATAGCAAGTAAAAATTAATGCGAGCTCCTTCTTTAATCAGCAATATCTCTCATCCTAAAGATATTTTGCGCATTCTTCCTCCTCACCATAAAAATCCTCTTTTATACTTCAGTCACTTTCAATTTCTCTTAAGAGACACTGCCAAAAAAAGTTGTAAAGTTAATTTATTTTCAGAATTGTCTGCAAATTGAATTGTGTAATAATTTATAGATTGTATGCACTTGGTCTTGAAAATTTTCAGCATTTTAATTTACTAAAAAATTATTTTTTTTAAAAACAAATTCCCATAAATTCCATATTTAAAGTTTTTATTAATTTTAAATTGATTTGTAGTTGATTGAGAAATCTTCGCTTCTGAAAATTTTTCTTAAATTTATACTTTTAATTCAAGATTTCAAATACAATCTCATTTTAAAGAACTAGGACTTGCTAGATTATGACTTAGGCGTTAATGGAAACTTGCTAGAAAATACTTTGAGTTATGAGCTAAAGTGTTCTTTGCTCAAAGATAAGCTTCGACTATTCTTAGGGGAGCAAGTCTAGAAAGGGCAAAGTCTCACATTCGGAAGAAAGGACTTTTTCCGAGCAATCAAGGAAATAAAGATCACTGACCAGTCCCACTAAACTCATTTTAAATTTAAAGTGTGGAGAGCTTCAGGTTGGAGGAACTTATAAAGATAGAGAAGATTATAGACCAGCTTTACAGAATTAACTATGAAACAAAAACATGCACTAAGTCATCAGTTATTGATTAAGAGCAGTTATTAAGTGCAGCAATATTTGGAATTAATATTCGTGGAATTTAAATTTAAAATGGATTCAAAAGACAAAAACAGTAATAAAAAGGAGGATCAGGAATACTATTATAGGATTTTAGAGAAGATAGGCGAGGGCAGCTTTGGAACAGTTTTCAAGGCTGTAGATCAAAGGACTGATTCGATAGTAGCTCTAAAACGAATTAAGATTAGAAAAGCAGATGAAGGACTGCCTAAGGAGTTCTTGAGGGAGTTGGAATCCCTAAAGCTAATAACTCAAAACTCCCAGTCACATATTGGCAAAAGTTTTAAGAGCGAATACCTCAAACATATCGTTCAAATTAAAGAAGTATTTGTGGGGAAGACGAGTATAAATATTGTTTACGAGTACATACCACACGACTTGGCAGTTATACTTGAAAACTTCCACAGGCCTTTAACGATAAATGAGGTAAGATTAATATGATAGATTGAATGCTTAGATTAGAGCTATTGTAATTCAAATCCTCAAAGGGCTATGTGTGGTTCATGAAAACTAAATAATTAGTAAAAATAGAGAGAATTTGGAGGGTAATGAAAAGTTTAATCAATTCTAGCTCGATCTTATTATTGCTCAATTAGTAATTTATAATTCCATTTCTTAAAATTAAACTATCGAGATCCACCATGCATGAAAGAAGAAACTCTATATCATAGACTTCGATAAATAAGTAAGAAATTAAAAACTGCAGTTTAGTAAATAAATTTTTCATTTATCTCAAAAAAATTATGTTCTTTAAATAGTTTTGATAATTTTCTCAATTCATATAGCAAAATATTTCACATACAATATTCTAAGTTCATTCAACCAGAACATTTTATTTCAAATATTTTCAATCAAACTCTTTCTTTTAAATTAAAAAAAAATAAGGGTTTTTTCATTCCCTTTAAAAAAAAGTGTCATTATTTTTTTTTTTTTTAAAATTGGGGGAAAAAATAAATTCCCGGAAAAAAACTAAATAAAAAATTTTTTTTATCTCGAAATTTTTCAATCTAAAAGAGATTTAAGTGATTACATTTAAATAGTTTTGAGGAATCACTGCGCGGAAATTCCGCGCAGTATCATTATTTATATCCAAATGATTTTATATACAAAGGAAAGTAATTCCAGAGGTTATCTTGAAATATTATTTTGAACTAAAGTCATGAAAAATATTTTAAGATAGACTAATACTTTTTTTTAAGCAAACATATTTTTGTGAAATTTCAAAATTTTTTTTTGGAAATAAAATCATTTCTTTTTTAAAATACTTCTATTTTTGCTTCACTTTCTAATTTCAATTAAGTCAGAAAATCTTTTAAATTTTTTTAAAAGATTTTGAACTCTTATATAAATTTGACCTTTTGTTTTCTCAAACTATCATCACGCAATTTTTGCTGCAAGAAATAAATTTAACATCTAACATTAGCAAATCAAAATTTTTCTCAAGACATCTTGCTTAAATAATGTGGATGAGTTATATTGAGTTGTAGATATTATTCAATGAAAAAATTCTTAGATTACATCATATCGCTTTCTTCTCTCTCAGAGGCTTTTCGAAATAATCCCCAAAAAAAAATTATGTCATTCACTAAAAAAACTTAAATAAAAGTGAAAAATTACTCAAATCAAAAATGCTAAGGCGTTTTAAAAAATCATATCAAGAAAAATTTCAAAATTATTTTTGAACTCAACTATACTAAAGTTATCATCAAGACTCAGATTAGACCTGATATAAAAACCGAAAATGATGCAGCCCTAGATTTAATTTTTCGGTCAAAAAAATTTGCCAGTCTTTTGTAGTATTCCAATGCCAGATGGTAGAGGACTTTTCTATGTTAGTGAAAAGTCGATTGGAAGAAAAAAATATTTTTTCGATTTCATCCTTGACAGAATTGAAAATGTTTCAAGCCAAATGTTACCATGATAAAATAAACACTGACGCTGCTAAAATCAATTTTTTCGAGATCAGAAAAGTTACATCTTTTGGCGTTTCTGATCAGAAATATCACACAAAACAGCATGAAGGAGAACGATTTGGGGCCAGATCAGAAAAAATACATAGCATTCATGGAAAAAAATCCAAAAAAACTAAAATTTCAAAATTTTTTACTTGAATATAAGGAAGTCTATGCCCCCACCCCTTTGGAAATGGGGGTTTAAAACAAAGGGAGTTTTACTATATGGGAATTTTAGCCTCGTTTAAAATTTTAAAAAATTTTAATTTTTTTTAAAAAAACAAGGGGGCTTCAAGGGGGAATAATTATTTTGGAATTCCTTTAAAATTGGATGAGGACCCCCGAGGGTCCCCCAGGGGGGGAGTTTTTCATTTTTTAAAAAAAGGGTGGGCCTTTGGATTTGGGGGGAATTTCCCCATAGAGGGGGTTTAGTGGTCAAAAAAGGGCCCTTTTCCGAGTTTTTATTCATGTCCAAACAAGGGTCTTATTTAACCCCTCTTTAAACTGTAATATGGGAAATCATGTAAGTAAAATTTTTAAGTTTTTTCCTTTTAAGGGAAAAATAGTTTGAGATTTTTCTAAACTTATTTTCATAGAGAAAAGGGTTTTTAAAGGGGCTCTCCCCTGCCTCCCCTGAAGGGGAACAGCTTTAGGGTATTAAAAAACCAGAATTTTTTGAAGCCCGAACCCTTTTAAAATTTATAATCAAAGAATAGATTTTATGAACAATTTATGTTCCTGATTCAGAATGATTGTTTCTAATCACACGGACGAAAACAATTATACTTCCGTTTGCAACCAAATGAGTGAAGAAGAAAAAATCAAGAGACTTGCATTAAATCTCTCCAAGTATAGATTTAAGGTTTGATTAAAATTTAACTTAAGAGTTTATTCACGCTTAATAATATATTCAAACATAATATCTCATTTATGTAATCACAAACTTTAACAACTTAGTCTGAATGTGTTTCCAAGAATGTGTTTGCATTTAAGCTTGTGACCTTTATCTTCGTTCTCATGAATTGAGTCTTTATAATCGTTTAGTGAGTTCCAAATATAGCTATGCTTTTTTTTTTTTAAATTTTCAACTTTGGGAAATTTTTTGGGGGAATAAAATATCATTTGGGGAAAAAGGGGAAAAATTTTTAAAACTTGAAAGAGAAATTTTTTAACCCAAAATTCAAAAAATTGGGGAAAGGGGACCAAAGGAAATTAAAAAGGAAAAAAAGATGAAAATTAATTTTAAAATTTTGAAATAAAAATTTAAAAAATAAAAGGTTGTAAACAAAAAAAACCATAAGATCCTTTCTTACTTTAAAATCCTCCTTTTACCCCAAAATTCTGCCCTTTATAAGTTTTAAGATTTTAAAAAAAAAATTTAAAAAAAAATAAAAAATTTTTAATTTTTGTTTAAAAAATCAGGGGTTTAAGCAAAATTGCAAAAATAAATTTCCCCAGACACTTTAAATCTTTCCCCTTATGCAGGATAAATATAGACCCGTGCCAGAATAATTTTGGGCTCAGACGACAAAAAATCTGCTTTCTCCACTCCTGATTTGAAACCCTTTTGGGGGATTAAAAAAAAAACTCGGCTGGTTTTTAAATTTTTAAATCTGGAAAATTAAAAATATACGACCCTGCGATAAAAATATTAATAGGTTTTCTACTAGAATGCGGGCATTTACAAATGCAAATTAGGGACACCCTTTAAATTTTTAAAATCGGCCCCTTTTGATTTTTTTTGCCCACTTTCAAACGAAGCCCCCAACCCAAAAAGAAATTTTTTAGAAACCCTTTTTTTGGGTACTTTAGCACCCCCCAAACTTGCTGAAAATCGCCGCAGTCATTTTCTTTGGGACCCCGGCCCCAGCTGAGACTAAGGGGTTCTCCTAAGGGTTAAACCGCAGAAATGGTGGAGCAGTCAAATTTTCTTTGGCTTAAACTTGCTGGTGCGCAGGGGCCCCTTCACAAAAGAAAATGGAAAAAACTTGGTTTTTAAAAGATTGAGGGGCCCGGGGTGGGGGGGGACT
>JAJKFJ010022708.1:0-50868 GCA_027382625.1 Tetmemena sp. SeJ-2015 | reverse complement strand
GCCCCTGAAGGTGTAAGTACTGACTATGTGTAATTATGATCGTTGAAATTTTGATTCTATTCTTTTTAAAAATCTAATTTCTATTATGGGATGTCTTTAGAATTCAAAATAGCAGATCTTTTAGGCTGGAAAGGAGAGTGTTTCATGGAATGACTGTTTTAAGAGCTTTTATCAGGACTGACTATGTTAAATTTGTGTTTCTTCTAATGAATGTCCAGGTAAGAACTTTAAAAATAATAAACAAAAATAACTTGATTGATCGTCTACATATAACTATTAGATAGATTTGGTATTACTTAGAGACTTTGAAGAGAAAACAAAACATATATAAAATAGAATGAAGGATTAAAAGATTCCGTAGTATTGTTTCTGTTAGGTTTAGAGGCTCTGTTTTAAATTTTCATTTTAATTTTTGATTTATTAATCTGCTACTCATTTTGAAACTCTTAATCCTTTCACTCATTTCAACATTAGAGTTAAATGTTTTGAGTTTTGTCGAGCAACCTTAAAACAGCAGTCAGACAATTACTCCCCAGAATAATTAGGCTCATCTTAAAAGCTCAGTCTACCACCAGAGAAAGCTCTCTTATCAGCATCCTGGGTAGTATGCACAGGCCTAAATAAATCTGTCTAAGAGATCCCCCATTGCTACCTCATTTCTTAATAAAGATCAAGCAAATAAGAATTCTGCAGCTGTAAAGAGAAAGATGTCACCAAAGCCAAGTACTATTCAGCATCCTCAGGTTACATAATATTTGATTAAAATATGACTTATTCATTACTTCGAAGCCTCAGATTTAAACAAGCACTAAGAATGGCATCCAGCATAATGTTTAAAAAGGAATCTCTGCAACTCTTAAGCACTCATAACTGACATCACCAAACCAGGGAATAGGTCTCAAGGTTTAATCATCAAGTTCAAAGTCAAATCTTCTCCACTCCTTCATTCAAAATCCTTAATGCACTCATTAGAAGAGTGCCTCAGTCCATAACACTAAGTTGGTGCAATAGTCTTGCCCAGCCAAGGCTAATTTGATGCAGTAAAATATGTCTCAATAGATACAGGCCATGCAGCTTTCCCTTAATTAAAATTCTGCTAAGTAGTCGCAAACTGCTTTATTCATCGGCGCTAATTAATCAAATGCTTCAGCCACACTTAATAAGGACACCAACAGATCTTCTAAGGATCTCAAGAGCAAAATTATTTCAAATGCTACTAAGAATTACAAGGATCATCTCAAAAATTAAGGGAGTGCAGTTGCTGGCAAACTTAATTTACAAGGCATGACAGGATAAATTAAAAAGAGCATATAAAGTGAGAACACATCTCCTCGCATAGTATTTCACAACGATTAGGCATCACAAAAGAAAATTGCTAATGTGTCAATCGATCTATCTAAAGCTTCTTTCATAAAAAATCACAGCAACGTTAACAGCTCATCTAATATCTAATCTTCTCAAAATTACAACAATTAGTTTAACCAAGCTTAGTAAAATACTTTGAGGTAGCAAGCATCTTTGAGACAGCACTCTAAATTCTCACTTCAAAAGAGCGACTCCGCCACCTATAAGAATGAGTTCTTGGCTCGTAAGAACTCTTCAGCTATGCCAACTCCAAGCAATCAAAGTCAGAGTAACCTTCATCAAGGCTCAATGAAATTTAACTTAGAAAGCCAGAGAGATGTTTCACCTTAGCATTTAACGCACAGGATAAACTTCTATCCCAAAGGGCAAGGAGAATCCTCAAGTTTCCTGAACAGAGACTACAACATCAACAATAGTACTATTTAAGTAGAGAAATAACCTCAAAGTTTCCATGGTCATCGGTACTCTGTTTAAAACTCTCCCCAGAAGAACAATTCCATATTCTAGAAAACAGTGAAGCAGTCTCATCACCTAAAAACTAATTCAATGTCCAATATTATGGCAGAAAATACTTCTCAACAGAGCTTAGCTTAATCATTCCACAAATTTCAGGTTGCTAACTAGTATTTGATAATTATTCTTATTATCCTCATTCTGTGGTGCAATCTCCTACGGAATAGTAAAGATAGAGCAGCCTTTTTATTCAGCCTCAAGGCTAAAATCGCTAATAGGCTTTCTACCAAGAAGGCAATAATTCAAATCCGTAGGCTTTCAGATAGTAAAACCAACCCAGCAATAACTACAATAATCTTATTAAGAACTTTGTAAGCAATAACTTGCATAATAGTCAGCTTGCTAAATCTAAGGCCAATATATCATCTGCTAATAACCCAGCTGATCCTTCATTCTTAGACGAGGAGTCAATAATCTAGCAAGCTAACCATCTCAATATGAGCTATCATTAGCATAACTACAAGGATCAATTTAATAGGTATCTTCATCAGAATGATAAGTAGCTCGCTACTTATAAATATGAGTTGACCCAACCATACGAACTTCAAACTATAAGACTCTAATAATTTAAATAAGCAAATGTACTTGTCAATCCAAATTATTAGACACGTAACTAACTCATAAAGGGCATAAGTTTTCACATAGCTAGTTGATAGGTAACTATCCTCCAAGTATTTAGCAAAGCTTTTCAGAAGCTGGAATCCCAGATTAATATAGATAAGAAAATTTTTTAAAAGCAAATAATTGAACAAATAAACCCTTTAAATTCCTATGTTTTTAATTTATCTTTAAACTTTAATTCTTATATTTTGAGAATATTCTTAAAA
Source organism: Tetmemena sp. SeJ-2015 (assembly GCA_027382625.1). Taxonomy (NCBI): domain Eukaryota; phylum Ciliophora; class Spirotrichea; order Sporadotrichida; family Oxytrichidae; genus Tetmemena; species Tetmemena sp. SeJ-2015. The sequence continues at coordinate 48,163 of JAJKFJ010022708.1, read as the reverse complement.
AATGTCTATAGTAATTTAATTAAATTTTGGAGTATAATTAGGTAATCTCTTATTTATTTAATTTACTTTTTGAATATCCTTTTGAGCATTAAAAGCAGAAACCATCACATATCTTGCTATAACAGCAAATAAATTAGAACAAATTATCTGAGACCGAACACCTTCTTAATCAGATTAGATCAATTTAATTGAATATAGGATTATACTTTTTTAAAATTCATATGCTTCGTTATGGAGCTTGCTCAGGTGGAGACTTACTAACTTATGTCAGAAAGAGAAGAAAGCTAAAGGAAGATGTAGCTAAGTACTTCTTTAAGTAAATCATAGAGGGGCTTGCATACATTCATAACTCAAAATTAATCTTAAAAAGAATTTTTAAAATTTTGGCAATATTTTGCTTGACGCAAATGGAAAAATCAAGATCTGTGACTTTGGTTTAAATTTATAAAATTCTGAAACTGAAAAGATGACTGAGCAATGTGGAACTCCTGCCTATATTGCTCCTGAGATCTTGAAAATGTAGATAATTTGGCTTCTTTATATGAGGGCTTTAAAGTTGACGTTTGGAGTGCTGGAGTTTGCTTATACGCAATGCTGATAGGCACTGTCCCTTTCAAGGCTGGAAGTATGCAAGAATTGCATGATCTCATCGTCAACGGCAAATACGAAATCAAGCCAGAGGAAAAACTTATAATCAAATAACTTTCTTAGTTTAACTTAGTGAATCAGCGCTTAATTTGATCGCAGCTTTACTTGAGGTAGATCCCAAAAAACGATTAGGTGCGTACGAAGTGTTGAGTCACCCATGGCTGAATGACACTTAAAGTGAAATGGATATCTTTACCTAGAAGGAGAAAGACACTATCCAGAAAGAGTACCTCTCAAAGAATCTTGACAGAGTTAAGTCTCCCAGTCATCAATTTAACTAGACCTAATAGACTGAAGCTGTTTTCACTGAACACAATTTGGACACTAAGTCAAATAGCAACTCTTTGTTGAATGTCTTTTATCATCATAAACAACTAAATCTATAATTCTAGCTCCTTTCAACTCTACTGTCAGTGAAGATGAGGAGAACATATTCAGTTCCATAAATATTACTATAAAAGATTGGCCTGATGAAGTCAAGAGAATGATCTTGCCTAAACGGATTATAAAGTTCGCACCAAAATGCAAGGATCTAGATCGCTAATATGAATAGAACAACAATGCAACTTTTAGGTGATTTAATTAAAATGCATTTGAATGCAGATTTAGACAATGGAGTGTATAATGATTGTGCAAACGACTAAGAGCAAAAGTCTCAGGAAGAAGAGAAGAGTGAGAATAGAAGCAACTCAAGAGATTCATCTCAAGATTCCTTGAAATAAAGCTTTAAGGAGACTGAGCTTAGTAGCGATGATGAAAAAGCTGAACTGCAAGTTTAGGAGGCAAGGGATAATAAACTCAAATAGCAGAGTGAACTTCAAGAGTTTGAAAGATAGCTGAAAATAAACAAGTATCAAAAGTATGAAGAGCATTTATATTTGCAGAGATAATTGAGGAGGAGGTAATCTAAACAATTTAAAAGACTGGTCTTTACCCAAGGGAATATTTAGTAAAAGCCTTGAACACTAAAGAAATGAATTATGCTACAGCGACTTACTATCTTCTTAAAAAGAAACAGCAGATTCATATATTTTTAAGATGATGGCGAAACTATTTGGTGATAATATTGAAAATTGATAACTGCTTTAATAGATTCTTTTAAAAATTGATTAGATTTAAGTTCATAAAATACACATGATTATTAATTTAACAAACTCAAAGGGTTTAAAAATTAGCAAAAAATAGTGCATATAAATGTTCAATATTTTAAGGGTTGCAAAAATTAAAAAAAGAATAATCTATTAAAATAATAATACAAGATTAACCCACAAATTTTCAGTTTTGGTTTGAGTTTTATCCGGGCTTTGAGTCATCTTCTTTCTTTTCAGGATAATTAATAATAATCCCATTTGTTTTAAATTCTTATCTTCTTTAGCTTCTGTCTCTTTGAAGCATAGAGTCTCTCGTTCCAGACTATGACGCTATCAAACTCTTTCCTCGTAATTATACCTTAAGAATGGGATAATTCGAGTTTCTTTAATGTCTCATACTTTTCATACATCACACCCAAAACAAAAAGTCTGTAGCCCTTAACTTGCTCAAACTTATGATTCTTGCAGCTTCTTCACTTCCTCAAATTACAAATAGATTCAATTTAGGAATAGAATAAGAATTTTGGAATTTCAAAATTAATCGTTCACAGAGATATAAAATTGGACAATATTTTTCTTGAGCATAATTAGTCATAAATAGGGTAGACTTTGGCGTCTCCAAATAAGTAGCTTCTGAAACCATAAAATCTTGAAAGACAAAGGATATGAGGGCAAAATTAAATTTAAAATCTTTTTACGATGCGTTCTCCTCAATCAATTTAGTTGAAGCATTCTTCAACAAAGAGAATAAAAACAATTAATATAAAGTTATGAAGAGCCTCTAGAGATAAATTCAAAATAAATTCAAAATTTATAGAAGGGTATAAAATTTAGATATCATAATAACAAAAATGTAATTCGAACTTTTCAGGTGGTCTCTTAGCATTTTCAACTCTTATTGCTAATAATTCCTCGTAATGAGAACTGAGTCGAGTTCTCAAAAATGAAATATCAAAATTGCTCAATTGGATTTCCATAGAGTGTCAATGTCTATAGATAAGGGAGTTCTTGCATTAAAAGGGTTTTGAATCACTTCCTCAAGATTAGAGATGTAATTGCCGTGTAAATAAAGAGTTTTCAAATTAGGAAACTCAAGCACCTCCATTTCTATCCTCTCAAGATAATTGTACGATAAATCCAGCCACTCTAGTTTGCTTGGATCCCACATGACAGAGTCCAAGACAGATCTAAGTCCAATAATTGTTCTAATCTCGTTGTTGTTGAGGAAAATTGATGTGCAGTAGACATTCACAATTTTCTTGCGCTTAGCTTCTACTTTAGTATCCTCATTCTTGCGACCGAGTAACTGATTCTTATTAGCTTGTAGGGAAATGTTGTTGTTTGCGAGAAGGTTGTTAATTTGCTGTGCCATGTTTGCCTTTACAACGGTTTCTTTCATTTGATTGACTTGCTTGTCCTGATCTTGCTTATCTGCATCAATCTGGGGATTCATCAAGTTTTCATTCTAATTAGAAAAGTTAGGATGTAACAATTCTTACCTTCTTTGCATCCTCTTCATCGTCACTTTCTTCGATAGGCTTTCTCTTGCCAGATCTTGGTTCTTCCTTTCTCAAAGCTGTAAGGTAATTTATTACACAACACAAGAAACCTAACTTACCTTCTACACTCTGCAGTTTCAAGAAAGAGAAGTCTAGAGGATTGCCACTAACTCTGATTACTTAACCCGTCACCAAGCTAGAAGATCTCTAAAAGGCAACATTACTTCAAAAATGGAAGTTACCTGCTTCATAGAAGTACTCATAATGCTCTGCATTTTATTTCTTTATAATTTCTTGATTTTCCCTTTATTTTAAATGCTGGCGACAATTTATACCTAAGCATATGTGTTTATTCGTCTCGAATGTATCGTACAGTCTTACGACGCTTTGATGCGTGCTCTGCTTTAGAATTGCAAACTCTTGCATGATTTTCTTCTTTTGATCTTCCTCGCATTTCAAGAATTCTTTATTGATGCTTTTAATAGCCACTAGCTGCTCACTTATTTTATGCGCTGCCAAGTTTACTTTGCCAAATGCTCCTCTCCCTAAGACTCTGCCTATTCTGTAAAACTCACTCGAAGTTTAAGGAGGCTCATTAAACTTTTTGAAGTTTAAGCTTATTAGCTTTGATAGTTTAAACTTGTCTTTCGAGCAAGGTGACAAGTTTGGATCTGTTGTGAGATAGCAATTGTTGCTATCATGCTTCATTAAGTGCTTGGAAGTTTACTCGAAAGTTTTGATTGATGCTTCAGAATTTAGAACTGGAAGATCTTATCTCTAATAAATGGTTTCTCTTCTTGAATCTCTCTTTTCTAAGATTCTCTCAACTAGAATCTATCCTTCACTTATTTCAGAAAGCCTATTTTTCTGGGTTTCAGTTTCATCAAAGATTGGTCTAAACATTTGTGAAGAGCTTTCTTGAGTTTGTGATTTCTCAGACGCGTATTTATCCTTCTTATTTTTCAAAATATTGGATCTAATCTGAATAAAATGATTCGCATTTAATACAAAACTCAAGTGAGATTGCTTCTTTTGATAAATTTGCTTATTAGCATTAGACTTCTGACTTTGCTTTACTATTTATTGTTGAGCTTCATTTAAGGCCTACGAATAATGTTTTAAGAAGGATTGAGAACTGTGCTAGTTTTTGCTTGAGTCACTAAGGTCTCTATCTCTAGTAGTAGATTGAATGTTAAACTGTGGCCTTGATGAATTGTTTTAACTTGCCTGCTGATTAACTCTTTTTTGATAAACATCAAATGTCTGATAATCATGCTTCTGGAAGTTATGATTGACTTAGATTTGATTGTTGAAATTTTCAGAGCCCTCTAATCCAGATCTTTGCAAGTTATTAAGGGTCCTGAGACTATCATCATCTTGAGGTACGCCATTAGGGAAAGGTGCAAAAAATTAGAGATTCGCATAATCGCTCTAAGATCTTTGGTGAGAGCCTTGACCTGTTTTCGCTTGTATTTGACCAGATTTTGCATTATTCAATATTTTACTTTGAGTTGGCTGATGCTGCTTTTTCTCTCTGTGATGAATTACACCGCTTGACATTTCCTGGCACTAATAAGCAAAGGATGCTTCTTTATTAATCTTATCCTATTCACTGACTGAGCAATTGCTGGATCTTCTTGCATGGTATCTATTGCTTTACTCGTATTGACTTTGCTATTGCTGTGTTTGAAGTGAGTCTTGCATTATGTAATTAGAATGATTAATGTGCAAGTTGGAAAAATATAATTAAATCAAGAACTCTATATTGAGCCTCTAGAGTTATCAGGGATTTGGATTTTGTCTTGACTAAATTTTGTTTAAGGCTAGCTTAAAAGAGGTGGTTGCTACACAATCAATGATACTTTATTAGCAGGACTATTGACTTGGGTGTGAGATTTTTAATATCTCTACTCGTTTTAATGAGCCTTGCTTTAGTTGAAAGGCGCTGCTCCTTTATTATAATTTAGATGAAGATCATGAGTTTGAGACACTAAATTTGAGTTTAAATGCATCTTTGTAGAGTTGATGTTCTATTAAGCGTAATCGATGGTGAATTTGTTTTACTTTTCAGCCTCTTAAACTATTTTTTCAAATGTGCTTTAAATAGAGGTCCTTTGATTCTTACAATCTAGTGTCTTCTCCTGCAAGTGTGAATCTTTTAGGTTGACCAAGATATTAGATTAGCTGTTGAGAGGAGATGGTTACTGAGAGAATAAATGCTACTTCCTAGATACGTTAGAATACATAAACAAAAATGAATTTCACTAAAAATCTGTCTGGTCAATTTAATCACTAGACTCTTGGCCATTATCAGTGAGAAGTTCCTTCAAAGCGATTTGAGTAGTTAAAAATGCTGGACTACTTTTTATAGCTAGATTGATTTACCTTTTACACTCCACTATTTAACTGAGTGATGTTGTACTAGTGGAACTAAGACAGAGGCTATTACCCCTAACTAACTAGGCCTCCCGTAAATAAGGACTTAGATTTTTAGTGATGGCCGTGAATGGGATTAGCGACTATTTAATTACCCGACTTTTATTCACCACTATCTCCCTCTTAGTTCAAATATATTTCAAAAGAATCATTTAGTGATAATACATAGTTCGTAATGATCTTTTTGGACATTGATGGGTAAATTAATATAATTAGAGGAAGAATTGCATTTCATAAATTTGGGCTTATATTGAATTGATGAAGGAATGATTGATAGACGATTGCTGGCCCAAATCTAATGAAGAGCGATCATAAGTCAAATTGTCAACTTCATTTTGTAATTTAACAGCCAAACTATGATTGATCTATTAAGGTCCCTAAGAAGAAGTCTTTCTACTAAATGCTTTTACCTGATTCTCCTAACCCTAGCTTGAGAAAACTATATTGCTATTAGGAGAAAGCACTCCATTCATTTGATTTTGTAGCATATGCTAAGGCTAAAATGAAGATCTTTCTCCGAAAAATTGGGGATAGCCAGATATCTTATTCTGCATTTAATTGTCTCTTTCATTTATTGGAAGTCGCAAGCTGTACTAGTTGATTAAGTTGCTCAAATTGCTGTCCATTGAATATTTCTAGGAATGCTTATAAAAGTTATTGTTAGAGAAGGAGCCTGTATCTAGCTGAGGATTAGAAGTCGTCTCTTGATTACTATTAACTTTCAGAGTGTTAGTTTTCAAGGGCTGCATCTATTGATCTTGATAGTACTATGAATGGCTAGGCTTTTGAGATTAAGTTGGCTATTACTGCGACTCTTAGTGAGTTATATAAGATTTGGTTGGGGTATTTTTGTTACTTTTTGAAACCTTCTATTAATAAGATAAATTTAATTAATCGTCCACAGATCGCTTTTTATTTTCAAAGTAATGATTTTAGTGGCAATGAGCATTTTGATAAGATTCTTGATTAAGTTAATCAGCACACTGCAAGCTATAAGTCGGACTAAGATGAGTAAAATTCTAATTCTCTTTGGACTATGAGCTTCTTCTTTACTAGTCTATTTATTGATAACTTGGAAAATTTAATTAACCTATAAATAAGGATGAATCTAGTTGGATTTGTTAGGGGTATTATTTTAGCTTGATTATTTTGGGTGAAACTTTCCTGCATCCTGATTTGGCTTAGAGCCATTATGATATGTAGCATGATTCGAATAAGAGTTTTAGCCATGCTGATTGTATTAATTCATTCCTGCGGGGCTTTTCTTATAGTCAAAATTTTTATCAAAAATAAATTTTAGTTAAGGTTAAAATATTAACAATAACTTATCATGAACTGTCAATCTACTAAAAATATGATCATAAATCCAAATTTTAGAAAAATAAACCTCTTTTCTAAACTTTAATTTATAAAGCCCATTATTTTTATCAATTATGTCTCTTATTATAAAATGCATCTATTAGTTGAATTAACTAAATTTAAGTTAGTGGTCAATAACTTTGAATAAAAATTTGGAGTTACCTTTTTTATTTGCTTATTTTTAATCATTACCGGGATGAGAAATGCTCTAACCAAATTAACTTGGTTTACTTGCCGCATCCTATTGCTATGGGAGATATGTATTATGGACTTTCGTTTGTTAAAAAAATGGTAAAAATTAGAAAGTTAACCGGTGTGTCTATCTTATTGATAATGAGCTTATCCTCTAGAGTGGGGCTGCTACTGCAAGCTTTATTGCTATTATTGCAAAAATCAATATATAATTTATCCATTAAATTACATATTAATGGTAAATTATCTTAGAATAAATTACAAATTAATGATTTTTATTCCTAAAACCTAGAATAGCTGTAATTGCTGTTGCTTTTCATTATTTTTTCCTTGCGAAAATTTGCAAAACTAGCTGTCCCTATTTAAATAAATTCGCTTTTTTATAATTTATGAATATTTTCAATTCAAAATTTAAACAGCTACTTCCCTCTTATAACTCTTTTTACTATATGAAATTAATGAACACTTATTGTCAATATTTGGCAAGAATCAAGTTAAATTAATTGTATAAATGTAGAAATTTGAAATGGATTTACTTCAAAACCTTAAATTAGATTCTGAGGAAGATTTTCAAGATAAGAAAATTCACAGACTACCGGAATACTGCATTCCTCTTAGATATGACTGTAAATATGGCCTCAAATTAGAGACTACAAATGTCAAGGCAAACTAAACTTAAAATCTTGTGGAATTTTTTTTCTATTTAAAGGAATAATTTTAATTTAAATTTATATCAAAAGGTTTAAAAATAGAAGTTACATTCGAAAATTGTCCAATTGACTAAGATTTGGAGTAATAAGGAATTTATAAGATCTATTTACATTCATGCCCATAAACAGCCATCTAGAAAGTAGAAATTATATTCTCAAAATATTTCATATTATAATGAAATTTGCGATACCAGGAAAGATATCTTGCATTAGGCAGTTGCAAAAATGATTCAAGATATTCGGAGGATAAACTTTAATAAATTATTTAACATTAACAAGCTTAAGTCTAAATAGCTTGGTTTATCATTTGTATAAGTTTCAAAAATGAATAAAGGTTTGACCCTAAAACAACATATCAAGTAATTTTTGAATTCGAATCAATTATAAATGTGTATGGATACTCAGGAGATTTATATTTTATGTTTGAATTAGCTTTCCTTGGGTTAGACAAAGATTTGCTTTAGAACTCGGGGAGCAAGAATGTGGCAGAATTTTTAGAAATGGCACTAGAAGGAGATATGCTTGAAGAAATTCTAGATAACGCCTAGTTTACGACATAATTTGAGGATAAATTTGCAAGAAAATTTATGCCTTGCTTTGACGAGCCTATCTTCAAAGCAGTTTTTTAAATGACTGTGCACAATATTCCTGATGGTCATGTCGCCATCTCTAATACCATTCTTATTTAATTTATCTAAAATCATTCCAGAGATCAAGCTAGATGAAGAAACAGAAACTTGGACTTATAGTTTTGAAGAAACTCCAAAAATGTCCACTTATTTGCTTTCATTAACAATTGGTAAATTCAACAAAAAGTCCATCGAATATGAAAGAGGCATAATCATATCTGTGTATCAGGGATCAGATATTGAAGAGGAGAACTCATAAGCTCTTCAATTAGCCAAAGATGCCTTGAAATTTTTAGAGAACTAGTTTGGAGCAGAATATCCCCTTAAGAAGTTGGATTTGATCGGTCTTAAAATGCTCAAATTTAGAGCTATGGAGAACTGGGGTTGCATCACTTAAATCTATTATATAAATCACTTTCAAGTAAACTGTGTTATAAATTAGGAGATTTATAGTTTGTAGCAAAATGAGGTTTAGAGTATTTTGATTGACAAGAATTTAGACGATCCAGAGCTCACAGTGTAAGAGAAAGAAGCTTTAACCAAAGAAATAAAATTTGACTTGAAAACTATTGCTCACGAAATTTCTCATATGTGGTTTGGCAACTTAGTCACTTTCATATTTAATTCTATGCATTTATTGATTTCACTATGAAATGGTGGGATGATATCTGGCTTAATGAGGGCTTTTGCAGATATATTGAGCATGTAGTCTTAGATTCTATAAGGCCAGAACTAAATATCTGGGAATATATTTAGCAAAGCCATTGATATTTTTTATTATGAATTTTACATGCAGCAAGTGTATCTTCCTGCTTTTAATGCAGACAGAAGTTTTAAAGATACTCACCCAGTCAAGATACTAATAAATGGCCAAGAATCTGTGAATGATGTATTTGACGCAATTTCTTATGCGAAAGGGAGTGCAATTGTAGGTATAATTTTTGGGTCTATTTAGAATCCAGAGAAATTCAGGGAATGTCTGAAGAATAACTCCTAATAAATTATTCATCTACTGAGTTTATAAGATATACATAGAGAGGTTCAAATACAAAAATGCTTCAAGCGAAGACTTGTTCAAGATATTCGATGAACAAACTGGCCAAGAACTTTCTAAATATTTCCATGAATGGATCTCAAAACCTTGCTTTCCTGAATTGCAAATTCAAAGAATAAGTGTAAATAGCTATAAGATTAGCCAAAATTGCTATAAAAATTAATCCGATGATCTCTGGCCTATTCCTATCCACTACTTTATTGTGTAATCCATTTTTATTTTACTGCACAACCAACGGAATCAAAGGCTATTTCTGGCTATTGGAAAGAGAAATCGAGCTCATAATATTAAAATTTAAGTTAATTATTTTTTAAAAGAATAGTAGACGACTCTTTTGGGGATTAGGAAGCAATTCTTTTTAACTTCAATGCTTGGAGCTTTCATGTGAATGTCTACTCAGATCAGAGCGAGCTAGCTATTTTGAGGCACAAGGCAAATAATTTTGACCTCAAAAATTAAAGAATAATTTTTATGAGTTAATTGAAATAGATTGCTCAATGATTAAAATAAAGTGAATTAAGTGAAGTGAATCGTGGGTTATAAGAATAGGATGAAATCCCAATTCTTATTAGAGATTTGATTAGGTCTATAATAAATTATGATAAATGATTGGCTAATATAGTTTAATTCTAATATTGAGTGGTGTATTATATAATGTTTAGAGCTAATAATTAAAACTCTAATGTTTTATTGGATTTCTCAATATAGATCAGTGATTAACTAATGGGGAGTCTTAATTTAATTTTAACCTAATATTTTCTTTATTTAATAACTATAATTTATCATCCCTTCCTTTCTTATGAAGCCTGATAATATTCTCTTAGATCAGAACCTCCTTCTTAAAAGCAAATAAATTCTTATTTTTATAACTCATGATTCACTTCACTTATTTCTCTTTATCTGCAATAATACTTGTAGCACTTTCGGATTATATCTTAAATAAATTTTCATAAATCTAATATCTTGACTATCAAGTCATAGTAAAATGATTTGATTGGATAATTTTATATCTTAAATTAACTTAATATTTTGAATTATTATACATGGAATCTCTCTAAGACAAATTTACCAAAAAAAATATGAAAATATAAGTATATAAATTAATAAGACAAATTGGATACATTAAACCTGGAAGACGTCTCTTAAGCAAAAGCAAAGAGATTAATTAGACTTCCAAGATATATAGTTCCTCAAAGGTACGATCTCATATTCAAACCAAATGAAGATTACACAGAATTTGATGGAGAAGTTACAATAGGATTCATAATTATACCTTAAATAATATGAGGGTATTATGGAATGAATCAAATTAAATACTGTTTTAGTTTGCTCTATATTTCATGTTTTTAGTTTCCATTTCTAGTTTTTAATCCATATTAAATATGCTGCTTACTTGTTATACACACTAATTTATCTTTTATTTCTGTGTCATATTTCAATTGACTGAATAAAATTTCAGAATTGGTCTGAAAAAATACTTAAAGTAAATAGGTTTTCGAAGAAATGAAATTTTGTTAAATAAATTTAAAGTAATTTTCGATAATTATTTCTAAACAAAGTTTTAACAGACAATGAATTTATGGCAATTAATTAATCCCTTGAAAATAATCCAATTTTACTAATATTTGAATTTACTATTTTGTAAAATCAATGAGAGGGAAGATGTATTTGCTAAAATCTGGCTGCATAAAAGTCAAAGAATGGTAATCAAGTCAATTTCAATAATCGACTCTGAGGGTAGAGTGTCAGTGGGAGTATTTGAGAGAGATCATACCTATGTGAAGGACATTTTCTCTTTGTCGTTTGAAGATCCTCAAGAGCTATTTATAGGCTGCAAACGATATCAAGCAAAGTTTATTTACGCAAACAAAATCAAAACTACCACTTGCCAGGGTTAATTATTCAATTTATTGAGGGCGTATTTGCGCATGTTGACAAAAATGTAATTGCAGAAACCAGTTTGAAGGGAGTCAATGATATCAAGATAATTACAGATCCTAAGGAGAGAGAATTGTTCATGGAGAATAATTAAATATGCACTCAACTAGAAGACAAGTACGCTAGGAGGCTCATGCCCTGCTTTGATGAACCTAATTTCAAAGCTGTCTTTTCAGTTACAGTTCATGTCAATCATCCAAAACACATCGCATGCTCTAATGGCGTCCTATTGGAATCTGGTAAAGTTGAAGGAACAGATACAAGAGCTTTTAAGTTTCAAGATACTCCTAAAATGTCTACATATCTCCTTTGCAGAAAAAAATTATTGATACTATTTTAAGAGATTGCATTGTGGTTGGCAAATTCGATAAGCTAACTCTTTTCTCAAAGAGAAACATTGAAATGAATTTCTTTGTTTAGGAAGGTTAAGTTGAGGAGGTTAAAGAAATGTCTGTAGTAGCTTAGTAGGCTTTTGATATCTTAGAGGAGTATTTTGATATTGAGTACCCTCTGCCAAAGATAGATTTTGTCAGTTATAATTACTTCCCTTTGGTAGCTATGGAAAACTGGGGTTGCCTTATTTTTATGAGTGACTTACTTCTTTCAAACTCTTAGAATTGCGATGAAGGTCCTCTGTACAAATTCAAGCGAACACTTTGCCATGAGATCTGCCATTAGTGGTTTGGGAATTTAGTGACTATGGATTGGTGGAATGACATCTGGCTAAATGAGGGTTTCTCTCGATTCATGGAGCACTATGTCATGGCTAAGATTTACCCAGGCGGGGAAGATGAGAACGGGCCAAATGGTGAACCAGGTTCTCATATCTGGGCTAAGTTTATAAATGAAATTATGTGGTCTGCTCTTGGAGCAGACAGAAAACTTTCTAGTACTCATCCAATCTAGATTGATATCGAAGGAGAAGAGTCTTTGCATGATATTTTCGATGGAATATCATATCAGAAAGGGTCTAGTATAGTGAGAATGATTTATGAGTACATGGGCAGCGAAAGATTCTAAAGAGGTATGAGAGACTACATGAAGCAATATTAATATGCAAATGCTACTTCCAATGATCTCTTCAGATGCCTAGGGAAAGCATGCGACGGTGAACCAATTGAAAATAAACTCTTAATAGAATGAGTTTATCTATTTATACAGAGATAAGGGTTTATATTCAACCCGTGGATAACAAACCCTTGCTATAATTTAAATTAAGCTATCCTGAGATTATCATAGAGAGAATTGATATTGCCAAGTTCTCTTTGAAATCATAGTGCTTCTATTACAAATTTTTAATTGCTTTAGGGAGCAAGATTAAGGTTAAGAAAGTAAGTTAATTTGGCCAATACCAATTAAGTACGTCACATCAAACGGACTTAGAGGAAGTTTTGTCATGAATGACCCAAATCATGAAATTGTGATAGAAGGAATTGATAAATAAGACATGGTTCATTTCAATGATGGTTATTCAGGCTTCTACATAGCATATGGCCCCAAAAAAGATAACCAAAAGTTATTTCAGCTACTCTGCTCTGGTGAACTTGGAATCCTTAATAAAGCTGGATATAATATTTTTTATTATGGTGTCAAAAGAGAAGCTGCAATTAAAGCTTTCAAGAAATGAATTGCTTAACCTCTGCCTTAAGATATAATTCATAAGTTCTTTAAAAAAAATTATCTTATAAAATAACACACTAAATACATTATCTAGCTTTCTCCAATAGAAAGTAATTCAAAATAACTGATGTTTAGGGAGAAGAAATTAAGCAGAAAACTTTGAATAAATAGTTTGTTAGAGAAGAGAATTGTTACTATTCTAAAATTTAAAGCTCTAAATTTTAGAATTACTTATCTTGATTTGTAAGTATTAAATATTAATTTGTTTTTGAATCTTTTGTTTTGTATTATGGGAAACAAGCAAGCTCTCTGCTGCGGCAAGAGTTCATCTCAATCTAAAATTCTACATTAATATAATGATTCTAATGCTAATATTTCAACTTGCTCCTCTGCCCACGAATCGGTCCATGCTCCACGCGAGATCTGCAAGAATTCCTTCAACATCTTAAAGGTGATCGGGAGAGGCTCCTTCGGCAAAGTGTTCTTGGTTTAACTAAAAGGCTCTAAAAAACTCTACGCGATGAAAGTTCTAAAGAAGGATAACATACTCGCACGCAATCAAATCGATCACACACGCGCCGAGCGCGAAATACTCTAACAGGCAAGGGCAAGCCCCTTCCTCATGCACATGCACTATGCATTTTAAACTCAACACAAGCTCTACATGGTTATGGACTTTTTAAATGGAGGAGAACTCTTCTACCATCTTAGACGCGAAAATAGATTTAACGAACGCCGTATAAAGTTTTACGCGGCTGAAATCGTCTGCGCAATCGAAGACTTGCACAAGGCGGGAGTCATATACAGGGACCTCAAACCTGAGAATATTCTCTTAGACTCCCAGGGGCATATCAGGTTGACTGATTTCGGACTCTCAAAGCAGGGTATCTTTAAGCAAAATGAAGATATGACCTTCACTGTATGTGGAACACCAGAATACTTAGCACCAGAGATTATCAAAGGAGAGGGACATGGACGCTCTGTGGATTGGTGGTCCCTCGGAGCACTTTTGTACGAAATGTATTGTGGACGCCCACCTTTCTAGAATCAGAATAAGATGCAGCTCCTTTATACCATTGCAACAAAGAAAATAGACTTTAGCAGAATTCAGAGATCGTCTCAAGAGTTCCAGAACTTTATCAAGCGCCTGCTACATCACAACCCTAATAGAAGATTGGGAGGCACTGAAGAAGACGCTGAGGAGATAAAGAGGCACCCTTTCTTCCAAGGAATAGATTGGAATCAAATCAGAAGTAGGTAAATGACACCACCTTTCAAGCTAATTTATTTTGATGCATTGATCTTAATTTAAGAAGCCTGACGTCGACGATGACTCTGATGTTAGCAACATTGATAGATCATTTTTGAATGAGCTTCCTGTGGAGTCGCCTGTTGAAAATCCGCTAACAAACTCACAAAAGGCTAAAGTTTACTTCGAGCATTTTACCTACGCTCAAGAAGACGAGTATCTTATCGTATCCTAAGAGGAATGAGGTAAAGAGTCTAACTTGAATAACTGATACTGACCATTAAACAAGAATGAGTGGCTGAGAGAGAATTTAAACTGAACTTGCAATGATTCCAATAACCAAGAGAAATACTCAACTCCTAACAATAAGTATCTATCAAAACTATTCTTCACTTCACTATCAGTTCTAATTATTTAACTCACTTTACTTTTAAGTTCTTCTCAGCCGCAAGTTCTCATAATATTTAAACTATTCTCACTGCACCTTCCTCATGTATAAGTTAATTATAAAATGAGACTAGTAAATTTGAACTTAATAGATTAAAGTGGGTGAGGTGGCAGTTGTAAATATTTTGAAAAGATACCAATAAATGCGAATCACTTATCAATAACTTAGCCCTTAATTGTCTTAAGTTAAATTTTCACACTCACTCCCCTATTCTTAATATTCTTCTTATTCATTCCCCCACCTTGACTTTCGTTGTGATTTATCAATAGCTTTTAAGTTTAAGCATCACCTTCTTTCAAATTAATCGTTAATTTATTGTGACCCTCTTATCTAAGAATATGATTTGAGAGTATTAAACTTACCCGATCTACCTCATAATCTTATTAATCACATTTATAAACCTTAAGAAATAAAGATAAATTAGATTTTGTGAAATTGTAAATTAATTTAGTGAAATGAGTCAAATGCTTTTGGGGAAAAAGAGGTAGCTTGAAACAGAGTACAGTTAACTATTATAATAAATATTTCTATATAAAATTAGGATTTAATAAAACTGGACAAAGAAGAGAGATAGAAATTGCTAGAATTGAATGAGCTTAGTGAAAAAGAAGAACAACTCCTGCTTTTGATATAACAACTTCAATCCTAAAGTTATCAACAACAAACCAATTAGTAAAATTAAGAACAAGAAAATCCACCATTAGAAGTTCGAGAGAGTGGCTTGATTTCATAGTTGATTAAGAGAGAAAACTAGTCTTCAAATTAAATAGTTTAAGATAATGAAGAAGATAAGCAATCGATGGATGATGATGGGGAGCTTTAAAATAACGAAGATAGTCTCATAGTAATATACCCCAATCAACAAAATTAGCAACCTGAATATAAAATATTTTTCATATATTTTTTCTTATTGAAAGAGCTTAAACAAGATCAAAGTAAAATTAAAAGGTGGAAGTCAAAATAGATGATTCTAAAGCGGAGCTAAATTAGTTAGACCAATTTCTTAAACTTCAAAAGCTTGAGGACGGGGTAAGTTCCTCAGAAGAAAATTCAGCTGATGCAAGTGCAACTATTTCTGATGATATAAGTGAAGCTTACTGAATATTTCAATAATTATTAATCAACAGTAAAAATCTATGTTTATAAATACTTGATTAAGTTTCAAACGAAGTGAGTGAAAGCTAGAGATAATAAATAATAATTAGAAGGTGAGTGATTAACTATTTAAATTTTTATATTCTCTTAGCATTTAATTTATAATTTTGAAGGTGAGTAAAAGATCTTATAATTTTGAAAATAATGAAAGGCACCAAGTCTAAACAACCGGTGGCAACCAAAGCCCCAGTGAAGAACACCACTAACACCACCGCCTCAGGCCAGAGAAACCCTGCAACTGCAAGTAAGCACCATTTTCCGCCTCTTCAATCTGAAGACTGAGGCCGATGATTTATTGCCTTCGACTTTGCGTATTTAATCAAGTGTATTAGACAGGAATTCAAAGGAGGCATTTGTTAAGAAGCTACAGGTCTGCATGAAGCATTACGACTACAAGGACGAAACCAAGGATGTCCGTGGCAAGGTAAGTTAAATTTTCCACTTTACGGTCCAACCGATTTTTACAATATCATTGAGTCTTTTCCACCAGATTCTAACGTATAATATAGACCGAGAGATTGAACGCAATCAATGAGCTCCAACAAATGCTAAGTGACTAGAAGAACGTAGCGACTTTGATTATTCCCAACTTGGACGAGGTCATGCAAATGATCGAAAAGAACATTTTCAGACCACTTCCTAACGTCAACAAGAAAAATTTGGCCTTCTCTGAAACTGGTATGGACCAAGAGGAAGAGGTGGACCCCGCCTGGCCTCATCTTCAGGGCATCTACGAATTCTTCCTTCAGCTCGTTATTAACGAGGCAGTTGATGTGAAGTCACTCAAGGTGTACGTGACACCATAGTTTGTGCAAGAATTCCTCGAATTGTTTGACTCCGAAGAATCGGTTGAGAGAGACTATCTCAAGAACATTCTCCACAAACTCTACGCCAAAGTAAGTCCCAGCCCATCTTTTAGCCAGTTTTACGACTGCGCTGTCAAGGTTATTCGAAGAGGGAATGAATAATTTTCTGACCAAAATCTAAGGCAAGAAAGTTGCGAATACTTAATTGCCCGAAATTATTGCGTTAAATCAAAGAGCTGTATCCTGAATTTCAAACGACCTTGATAAGATTATATCATATGCACCATGTCCCTAATCATATGCTATACTCTAACTTTCTTCATGTGATCAATACTCATTCTTGACATTTAGTTGGTTCCCCGCAGAAAGATGATCAGAAAGGCAATCAACGAGTGCTTCTACTCTTTGATTCACGAGACTCACAAGTTCAACGGAGCCGCTGAGTTATTGGACATCTTGGCCTCCATTATTTCTGGTTTCGCAGTGCCCCTAAGAGAGGAGCACGTGATCTTCTTCAAGAATGTTATCATCCCTCTTCATAAGGTGCAAACCTGCTCTCAGTTCTATGAGCAGCTCCTCCGCTGCTCCATGCTTTTCCTGACAAAGGATCGTACTCTTGCCATCCCACTCTTGGAAGGTCTGCTTAAGTACTGGCCCTTCGCCAACTGCATTAAGGAAACCCTCTTCCTTACAGAGCTGTAAGAAGTGCTTGAGGTATGTGAAGTAGACAAGGTTGAGCACCTCATCCCCAAGCTGTTCAAGAGAATCGTCCGCTGCATTGGTGGAATCCACCTCCAAGTGGCAGACAGAGCGATGTGCTTCTTTGAGAACGATTACTTCCTCAACATCCTCAAGACCTACAAGGACAAGACCTTCCCCATGTTGGTCCCAGTCATCGTGGATCTCGCAGACAACCACTGGCACAAGTAAGTAACCAAACATTACTATCTCTCATTATCACTATTGAAATCGACTACGGTTCTCATCCTACTTATAGGATCCTTCAGGAAAGTCTGATCGCCCTTAAGACAATTCTTAAGGAGATAGATCCCTTCGCCTTCGAAGAGGCCCTCAGAATGAACGCAAACCAAAAGAAGCAGTTCGCCGTCAAGCAAGACGATGATGACAGAAAGAACTTTGACAAGAAGTGGGAGCGCCTAAATGTTAAGCTCAAGCAGTCAGACGGACAATACGCTGAGCCAGATATTCCCTTCAGACAGTCAAACTTGATCAGGGACTTCAACGAGCTCTATCAAAAGATCTACGACAAGGAGAAGTACATCAACCTCTGAGCGGGTCTGTGAGTTACTGCAGCGCTGTGAGCTACTGCAGCTTAATTTTATAAGCACGAAGAAGTAGAGAGGCTGAAAAGAAGGTGCACACAAAACTCAAACTATCAGGGCTAAGGAAAAGACTTCTATAGAGTTCAAAGATGCGATCGCACACTAATCATTAGAAGTCTGAAGAGGGACATTTTTCGTAGAGTGCTTTTAGAGGCTAGGAAGTCTCTCTTCAGAGATGGAGCCTGCTCTTTATCAAGTTTAAGGTTCATTTACTCCACTATAAGTCGTTTCCTAAGTTCTTAAGATTTACCCTTACTACTCCTATTCTTCAATCTAATTATTAAAAGACCACTTTATGATATTGCTTTATTATTGGCTTAAGTGCGATATTTAATATTTTAAGACTATTTAAAGCGCTTAAGCAGTTGCTTATATATATTGCAAGATTAATTTTTAAAAGGCAAAGCGGATAGATGAAATGCGAAGAAGATAAATTTCTGGTTTGAGTGATAATTAAATTTTTGCGCTCTCTAATTAGTTGCGATTGATAAAATGTCTTCACTCAGAGAACAAGTTAAAAATATGGTCAATAGCGATGAGGAGGTCCTTCCCAAGGAGGTATGATCAATAAAAACAAATATTTTGTGTGTTATGATATAGTGAAGATGTCATTAACTATATTGGCTTGTAGTTCAGCAACCTCATCCTCGACGAGCTCAGAATTGAGAAACTTACACTTGATGACAAGAAGTTCTTGGAAGAGTTCGAAAATTTGGAACTCCTCTCTATGAACCAAACTCTCATCAAGAACACAACTAACTTCCCCGACGCTCCTAATCTTATCAGAGTAAGTGCCTGTCAACTCTAGTTCATGTTAAATGAAATCCACCGCATAGCAGCATGTGTATTAACTCTGTCTTGTAGCTTGAGCTCAACGATAACAAGATCCAAGGATCAATTAGATAATAAATACCCCTCCCTTTCATAGTGAGATTCAGAATTGATATATAAGGCATTAAAAGTTTCTGAGATTTTTGTGATCAGAACTTGCAGCACTTAATAAGTATGAGAACTTGCGCACTCTGAAATTCGCAGGCAACCTAGTTAAGGAGTTTGCAGACCTCGAGCCCTTGGTAAGCTATTTAATAAGAGCGCCCGCATATCTAATATCGGTTCTGTGTATAGAAGAAGTTGACCACCCTTGCTAACTTGGACCTAACTGAGAACCCAGTGACTCAGAAAGAGGGATACAAGGAGAAGGTATTCGAGATGTTCCCCCAACTTCAGGTAAGACCAAGTTTTCTAATAATCGTGGTGAGGTGATGCGTTAGGTGATATTAATTGCCGCCGCTGCAATCCCTATTTATTAAGGTTGCCGCCTTAGCCTCTCCTATTTAATAATGCCGCTACTAAGTGCATGCAGTAGTTAATGATGATGATAGGTTCTTGATGGATATGACAGAAATGGAGAGGAGTACGCTAGCGATGGTGATGAAGAAGATTATGGAGAAGAAGGTGAGGATGAGATTAGTGAGGGCACTCTTAAGAGGCTTCAAGAAGAAGGAGAAAACTTCGAGGACTTTGACGACGAAGAAGAGCTTGAAGACTATGACGATGAAGATGAAGATGATGATGAAGAAGAAGAGGTTGGAGACAAGAGAGGAGCCAATGGAACCGATGGCGGCGCTAATAAGAGAAAGAAGTGAAGAAGAGATAGCTGGATTAGGCCCACGAGCGGATGAGAATCTCTTGTGCAGCTTAATCGCACCCATCTCTAATTAACAGTCTATAGTATAAATAATAACTTGTCAAAGCATCAAGGCCACTAATCTCTTCCGGAGCATTCTAAGACAGACAGGCTAGTACCGTATTGCACAAACAAAAGGGCCTTCAAAATCACGCACTCTATCACTGCACTTAATTCAACTAAGAAGAGAAATTTAAATTATTCTGCTCAATCTATCATAAACTTCTCAGCATGATTCGACATACTCGCTTGCCTAAATTTTAGGCTCCTAGAAAAGCTTAATCTAATAAGGAATGCACAGAAAGATGCTGAAAACCCCAGTAAGTCGTCAATTTGACTGCAGTACAGGGTTGAGAAGGTATCTAAGGTTGTATCATGAGTGAAGAATCTATGTGTATCTTGAATATGTGTTTAAAGCTGCTATTAAATCAGCCTCTCATTGCAAAATAAGGCCACGCTTTTATCCTAATTAAGCCAATCATAATTTAAATATTTTATAATTAATGCCTAATTATACGTTCCCATCTATTCTTCTTCTAGGGAGTCATTATAATAAGAAAGTGCTTACTAATAAATTAAAATTTTAAAATTGTAAATCTATTTTCAAATCAGTTAAAATGAGATTATTAACTTAGAGAGAGTGTTTTCGTCAGTAATTTTATAACTTGTTTTGGTTGATAGCTTTTGCGATTTCTAACTTAGGAAGTCTGACATCTATTTTTTTAGGATCTTAAGTGTCTTCAAGTAAGTTTAAAGATATGGATATTTAAAAAGGTTTGAACCGTACTGGCTGTGGTTTTGAAAATGAAAGCTTGGAGTACCTTGGAGTTAAATTTTCTATAAGTTGTGGGCCTTCTCATAGAAATTAAATGTACTCTCTTCTCTTTTTCCTTCCAAAAGCTTTTGACTTATAGAAATGCTTTATAATAAATTTAGACTATCTGTTAAGCCTGGATACGACCTCCTTATTAGTCCATCAATGGAAGGCCTTGAAAACTCTCTGCTCTCAACTTTGAGTAAGATGGATTTTCTATTCTTCCTTTGGCTTGATGGAGCGATGTCAGAGTTATCGTGAATACTCGAGCTAGATAATGCAATTATTCTATGAGAGTCTTCTAAATGATCGTCGTCTCTCTTCTCATTTGCTTTATCTGATATCTTGAGCAACTCCTATTTAAAAAGAAAAGCAGGAGAGTCTTCCTTGCGCTCTTCTAATGAGATGGGGCTTATTGGGGTTTTTAAGAAATTGCCGCTTTCATCCAGATGCATGAGTTCTCCTGCCTATATTTCCAGTCTTTACTTTAACTCCTTTTGATTAACTTTGCTTTGCTTCTTGTCGCTCTTTGAGCTCACAGTTTTAATTTTCTCATTCAAAACCAATTATAAATAGGAAGATAGGATTAATTAAAAGTTTTGTAATATTATTACATTTTAAAGCAAGATATGGAAAGTGATGGACATTTTAAAGATTTTATTTAAGTTTTTGTTGGAGTTTTTATTATAATATGTTGTTCTTATCGAATTTATTATTCTTTTAGTGAATAAAAGCTACAAATAATTTTGGTTTGTCTTTCTTTAAAGGATGAAGTTTATACTTGCTCTTTAGAGGATTGATAAGTAAATATTTTGTAAAGACATTAAACTTACTAGCAAAACTTGGAGCTAAAGTTGTTTATGGAATCATTTTAAAAATCGTATAAAATTGGAAAGAAAACCAATAATTAAATATCTGCATTTATTTCATTATAAGAGCATAAATAAATTTATATTTAATGCTAGTAGTCAATTTACGCCACTTTAAAACGCTCTGAATAAATCATTCTTATAAAATAAGAAAGTCTTTAAAAAGGCCTCTATAGTTAGGACCTCAAATTTATGACTTAATAAATTTACATTCTCAATTCTATTTGAGTTAAAAGATTTAATCTTAGCAATTTAAATTTAGTTTTAATTTATAGTAGGCTAATAATTTAAAATTATTTATTATCTCCTTTAAAGAAATAATATTTGTTGAGAATTGTTTTTAAAATGAGTTTATATTCTTCATAGGGCTGGTTTGAGAAATCTTGGATTAGTTAAAATCGTTCCTCTATCTCGCATTAAAAAAGAATGAATCATTATACAATTTCACAATTTTTATTTATATCTTAGACTTATATTTTTAAAATAATTAATGTTCAACTTTCCTTTATAAATTAATTTAATCTTCCTCTGTGAATAATTTAGAAACAAGTATTTAATCAAGTAAAAATTTCTCAGAAACTATAATCTTGAGTAAGATTTTTTTTACAAAAAACTTGACATTATTATTAAAAACTAAGTAAAAAATAGAATATTATAAATGCGTGCATGCATTAGTTGTAGTCGTCTTAAATTTAGACGAACTTCTAGAAGCGAGAGAACTCTTCTAAAATGCTTTGTCCTTCTACCTTGTTGATTCTGGAATAGCCAGTCTTTCCTCATAGTCAGGCTGCTTGGTGGGTGGAATAGCCTTCGCATACACTTTCAAATTAGGAATATTAGCATGAAGCAAATCCCTCACAAATTTAGACTGGAGCCCCTAGGTATGTGTTTAACCCATAGACTACGTTTCACTGTAAGCAGTTAAAGATTCTCCTGCTTTAGAGCCTGCCTCTGCATTTTTCTGTCTTGGAATCTGGGCAATGAAAGTAGAATTATTCACTTTGCTAGTTAAGGCGAACCCTTCTGAGATATTCTTGCGATGCATTGGAGTCATAAATTTTTAAGCAAACTTTTAAGCTTCATTTCCATTAAAAATAGACATATAAGATATTAAGACCATCAGTTTTCATTCTCAACTTCGGGAAATAAAGTGGAAGGTATGACTGTAACAATAAAATCATTCAAACTGTTATAGAGAAATGTTTTCTTGAGAACTGATAATTTTATCGTCTTAAAATTTAATTTTCTTATCTTTATGTTACAGTTCTTCATTGGACACTGGTTGCTGATATTTGGCAATAAGTTCGTTCTATAAAGACTTTTCAGTTGAGAGTGGTCTTTGAGTAATGACTTCTACTTCTAGGGGTGTAATTAATTGCTCGTGAAGTCTTGTGACTATGTTAACATCGAACTTCAAGTGCTTCTATTTTATAGCTGCGATCAGTGGAGATTTCTGACAGGAAAGCTATAGTAAATTTAAATAGCTAGTAGTCAGTTGAACTGTTGAGGGAAGATTTTCTACTGAGGTAGTTGCTGTTTATTCTTAGATCTCTGCTCTTCTTCTAATGATCATTAACTTGAGTAGGCTTACTGAAGGTATTTCCACTTACCATACTCAATCTCCTTGAGCCACCATTTTAAGTGTTTGTCCCAGTGCTGAATATGTTGTCCTAACCTATTATGATTTTCCTTATTTCTTCAGTCAACTGCTTCTACTATATCTTATTTTGCTTTTTCAAACTCTGATATTTCTCAAGAGTTAAGGCTTCTTTTGAAAATACTGCATTTGGTGCGACAATTTCAGGCTGCTTGCTATTTGAGTTAGCTTACAGATAAGCTTAGCTTTAAATTTTAAACTATGATTTAAATAAGAAGATGTAGCTAGGAATGATACAAAACTCGCTCTCTAATAATTTTTGGAGCGCCTAAACTTCTTAATTGAAAGATCTATTTGGTGAGTACTACTTGCTTGGCTGAGAAGAAAAATTGACTTATTAGCTTTTATTTAGCTACTTGTTTGAGTTTATATTAAGAATAATATTTTAAAAGAGTGAATTGAGTGACCTATGAAAGCGGCAATGCTGCCCTTCCATCTTCTTTTCTGATATTACAGCTGCATATCCTTTCACTCTTACTTTTAATCTATAATGATCTAACCTGAATCCCTGCTTTGAGTGATTGCTTTTATTTGCTCTTCTTAATGAAGGAACTAATTGTGCCTGAATTGCTTATTCTGAAGGAGTCTCTCTCTATGATTGTTTTAATTCAAATATCTTGAGCTGCTCTCAAAGTTGGCTTGTCTTGGAGAACTTAAAGGAATGTTAAGCTATTAAAAATATCGCAACAAAAAAATTATCACAATAAATTTTTGTTGATGGAATAGTATTATATGGCAGGTTGATTTCCTTTGAATTGGTTGAAACTTTGAAGCTTTTTTAAACTTCTCTTTAAGCCATCTCTTTATATTATTTGCTTTAGATTGCTTGGAGAAAGCAAAGGTACCTCAAACTTTTGAGTTAATTGCTTAGGGGAGAAAACATTTTGGTCAAAGTTTTTAGTCTTGAGTAGCTTCCAGTCGTTTTAAGATGGCGACTAGAGCAATTGAGGTCCAAAATTTTGAGAAGTGATTCAACTTGAGGAAGTAGAAATGTGTAGTTTATTTAATGGCTGACTTTTTTAAATTCCTTGCTAGCTTGATTTGACAACTCCATATTGAGAATGGTTCTTGTTCTCGCTTAAACTGAATGACTCAATCAGTTTATCTTAGTTATTCCATTCTTCGCTCTCAGCCATCAATTATATATGTGAATAAGCAATTAATAAAAAATAAATCAATTGTCAGCTTTCCTGAATGCATTCGATCACCTTTTTACGAGATTAAGTGAAGAGGGGAGAAGTCATAGGCGAAGGAGAAAAAATGTTTTAATTAGACATTTTCATGGATTAATTAATACACAAACAGAAATCTATTATCACCAACTTAATTCGGCCTTGGAAATGTTTTAGTTTACGAGCATCTATTTTGAGATTGGATTATTTTGTAACTTAATATATTTCGCTCATTCTTCCCTTTCATAGTTAGAATAATTTAAGAACTGGGATAACGAGCAAAAGCATGCTTATGTGGAAAGGCTTCTCTCTAACATTGCGAATGTAAGAGTTAATGATTTGTAATTAGACTTTCCTTAGAATATTGAAGGGCTGCTTTCCTTAAAAATGCTTAAGAAGATCCTTTTCAACTTCACATAGCCAATTGAACTAATTTAGATGGACGGCTTTCAATAATTTCATTCAAAATCACTTAATTTATATTCTATTAAACACTAAAATAAGATATGAGAGTTAAATCTCTGCTTTAACAGAATGAGGATACTAACGAAAATGGAGAAAGCCAAGCAGTATAAGAGGAGAAAAAGGTGGTGCCTCCAAAATTCAAAAATAAGAACAATTACATATGCCACTTGGAATGGGAGTACTAACTCCTGAATAGCTTCTTTGATAACTTCAAGCATTATATCTTTAGAGCTCGCCAAAGTTACAGAGACAAACTTACCAAAGATCCAAGCATTGCTCTCAGATCCGCCTTCGAAATAATTATTTAAGAATATGATAAAGTCATGCTTTATTTTCGATCAAGTCCTCTGTGATAGATTCATACACTCTGAGCAGATATCAGAGAGACTAGAGTTTTTGAGATTCATAATCTCAAACTCCAAAGTTGAACTGTAGATAGAGCAGTTATCTCTGCTTTGGGAAGAACTAATTGTTCACAGCCTTACTATCTAAGATTCTGAGATGCTCTATAAGTGGCTTAGAGAAATCTGTGATCAAATTTCTTAAAACCAAGATCGAGAAGAAATGAGAGGTCTCGTGGAATTTTTCCAATAAAAACTCTCATTGGACATATAAGATAGATTATTTGAACATTTTAATTGCATTTTTAAGCGTTTCAAGCCATTTCTCTAGATGGGTTTAACTGCGTGCAGGCATTTATAATCTTCGTGAATGAGTATGAAAATAAAATTATAAGGCTCTTTGATTACAACTAATAAAACTACACAACTGGCTATGTCAATAACTAGGAGGGCAAGGAACTCAAATCCTACTCATTTACTTAGGCTTCAAAACTATATCTATTTCTAGCTAAATTATCCTAATATAGCTAAAATATTTAAATTAAAAGGATGATATAGAAGTTTTAAAATATCTGTTTTAAAAATTGCTATGATATTAATTTTTGAAATATATCAAGATGACAGTGATTTAGAATTTCAAATCAACTGCGAGCCTTCTCTTATTGATGGAATACTAGCAGTATGGAAGATTGCCACAGAAGCGAACGAGATAAGAGTATACGAGAGAGCCATGTCTTTCCTAGTCAAGCTTTATCAATCTACAAGCTACTCTCTAGTGAATAGAATCCCTGAATTTGATGATGAGTTCTTTGCAAAATGCATAAGCATAATAAGGCAACTTAAAGATGAAATCAATAATAGATCTGAGGAACTCAAGAAAATTTATGAAAGGGATTAATCAAGTCAGCTAACCTACTCCTACTCTTCTTTATTTAATTCATAGCCCAAGATTCTCCCTCCAGAAGAGAGAAAGATTATGAGATACTTAACTCTAATTAAAGAGTATATAAGAGAGTCAGAGAGAAATGGAACTCTAAATGTCAAATCTCACTCAAGTTTGCTGAGAGGAGAGTTACTAGATTGCATTCAGATCAATTCTTCTCTTGGCTACGGAAAGGAAAGCCGCAAGTTTGAGATCCAAGCCCAGAGCAATATTTCATTACATGAGTTCAGAGTGAAAGTTGGAAAGCTTAACCCAGATTTCGCTCAGAACTAGTTCATAACTCCTAGTTCAGTAGTTATCTATCGCTTCGCAGGAAATTCAGTACTTTCTGATGCTGATAATGGAAAAACTTTGGCCGATTTAAGATTCAAGAAAAATGAGGTCTTAAATGTCTATGAAAATAAATACTTCAACTCCATGGCCATACCGCTGCTTAACATAGATCGCACGGACTTTAACTCTATCTCTCGACAGGTATTTACAGATATCTTCAAACAGTTTTCCGTTGAGGAAATTAACTAAGAGACCAACGAAATCGAGCGATTTATGACTAGAGGAACTTGCGCTGCATTCATCTAAAGTTGCACTGAGGAAGAGATTGTGACAGAATAAGACCATAGAGTTGAGGATCTATTCCAAACTTACAATGAGGCAAATGATGAGAGAGTTAAACTTCCCGAGTTCTTAAACTTTTACTATGACTGTTGCAAAGACAAAGAGCATGTTGTGAGAGAGAACTTATACACATTGAAGATTAGATACAATATGCTTAGGTTTAAAGTTGATTAGTATAGCAAGTCTTAAACTCGCTCATAAATTACTATATTATTGTCTTTATATGAAATTTTACATACCAGCAAAGAAGCTCATTTTCTAGAGATGCCAAGATGCAAACTAGCTAGCAATAGTCATTTCTTTGAAGAAATATTCTCGCTTCTAGATTGCTAAAATGAGATAAACTTTGAACTTAAAAATTAAAGACTTCTTATTATTGATGGCTTAGCTCAGAGCGCTTGGTAACTTATCAAATAGCTGACAACTAAGCCAGAGCTCAAGTATAAAATCTAAAGATTAAACGAGAATCCTGATTTCTCTTGGAGTGAAATAATTGACACTTCTAGCATTTATAAGATTCTCTACACTCTACAGATTATTGAGTCATAACTTGAAGATGTACCAGAGAATCAGCGAACAAATTTTGAATTGATCCAGCAGAAAAGTCTTTGGATTGAAAAATTCCTATCAGTTGGAGGCTTCCAGGAGATAGTTAAGCTTTTTGATTCTTCAATGAGCGTTAATTTCTGGATGTTTTGCTTATTTTAAATGAGCATCATATCCAGAAAGAATGTTGACATGCTAACTAGATTCGAAAAGAACTTCCTCGAATACATGTTGAAGCTAGTTCGTATTTTCATAATTTCTGCCTTCTCAGCTACAGATCAAACTTTGGTTTAATTCTTAGACCTTGTAAGCGAACAAGCTCTGTTTAAGAAGACCACAAATAATAAGATTAAGCAGACTAAATAGAGTCTAAAGATCAAGCTAATGAAGCTGCAGATGAGGATTTATACTCAACTCCTCAGAAAAAGACCTCATAGAATATTCCTGCAATCTAAAATGGCAAAGCTCGACTTTGAAAATTTAACCACTTAGGAATAGGTTTTTGGGCAAAACTTTGCTGGTGTTACTGCTGATAATGTAGGAGTAGAGGTTAAAAATGGTTAAAATGTGACTGGTAGTGCCCAAAATTAGCTAACTCAGCTAGTGCTATGAATGAAAGTGAGAGCGATCGCTTCTCCTTGCTTTCAAGAGTCATGAATGAAACAGGTTTGGGAGAGACAATTATTGGCTAAATCAACTTTTTAAAGCATAGATCTTTGATTTTTATTACTTCAAAGATCTTCATAACGAACTTCTTGAAATTATATCATCACTTCTCGGCAAGAAAGAACTCACAAGCGAGGATGCTTTAATCATGGAAAACAATCTCAGTCTATGGGGAGCTATCTTTATTTTGTATATTTAATCGTGATGAAGAACAATTCGATGATAGAGGAGTTTTATAAATTCCACAGAGATGAAGTAAAGGCAGGCATGTTTGGAGTAAAAACTACTGAGATGCTCATAATAAACGGTCTTTACACTTATAAGAACTTATTCTCTAATTATTTATTAGATTAAGAACATTAGAGTGAGAGAAGAATTCGCAAACACTTTTGCCTTCTTAGCTAAAAGAGTTTTTATATGTCTATAATCATTTTATATTTTTAGGCAGAAGAGTGCAATAAAATGAGGGTCAAAGTTTCTTATTTATTTGTTAGATCTGCTATAAAAGAACTTCCCTAGAGAGGACAACTACTACGGAACTAGGGAATCAAAGTAGTACTTTGAATTGCTTGGCTAACTAGTTGACGAATACTTTGAAATAACAAAAGAAGAAGCCCACTGGTTCCCCAGAGACTGGTGCTCGTGAGAGTGCGAAATATTTTTCTTAATGATTAATTTTACTTTAGTTTGAGTGTGAACTTTGACATGAATTAGCTACTTAATGTGGCAGTGGAGAGAATGAAACTCCATCAAACTAGAGAATCTAAAGGATAGTAACTTGAGGACAAGACTCTTATTTAATATTCTGAGTATTAAATTTATTCACTTATAGGATACTTCAATATCATTGAAAAGTAATTGGCCATCTAAGTGAGAATCAAATTTTTTATCTTTCTTATATAAATTTATTTCAGAGGATAAGATTGCATTGCTAGAAACTATTGTCTAATTAAATTATTTAGGAGGACAACTCTAGAACTAGGGATCAAAATGTAATTGAATTGCTTCTATCCATTGACGAATAAAACTAATCATATTAACATTTAAAGATAAAGATTAAGAATGATCTCTAAGAGTGTAAAATAATAGATTTGTCTAAGTAAACTATATTTTAGGAGTTAAAATAGTATTGAGAGTTATAATTTCTCATTTTTACAATATAAAAGAGACCGAGCTCATCAAAGAGTTGTTTTATGAGCAGCTCTTCTTTGATTTAAACTTATTTTTAATAAATATTGACCCTCATAGCTTGACTAAATTAGATAACAAATGCAAGACTAAAGAATCAAGATCTGCTTGCTACTCTCTTCTTCAGAAAGTTATTGAATGCCTTGAGCCTAAGGATAAAAAAAACACTTCGCTATTTTCAATTTATTTGGGTTATAGGAGTTAGCTGAGTTTCTATCGATCGATTATGGTCACTACTTCTTCAGAAATTCTATTTATCATCTTCTTAAACTATTACTGAAGGGTCTGAAGAAACCCAAGACTTGGAAGTATGTGCCAGCAGATGATTCAAAGCAGTCCACAAGCTATTGTGGCATTCGAAACTTGGGCAACATCTGCTACATGATCGCTATGCTTCAGCAATTCTTCATGATTCCTCAGTTCCGCTACTAGCTACTCAGAGCGGAGGATGACAGCAAGCCAGACCTAGTCAATTACAAGGGTCAGGATATTGATGATAACATGCTCAGGCAGCTGTAGAGAATGTTTGGCTACCTAGAGCTTTCTGAGAAACAAGAATTCAACCCCACTGAGTTCTGCTTCTCTTTTAAGGACTATGAGGGAAGACCTACCAACACTGCAAAAATTGAACAATCACTATATTCAACCTATTAGCTCATTTATTAGCAATCAAGCTGATACCTAAGAATTCCTCAACATTTTCTTCGACAGACTAGAGAATAATCTCAAGCCTACATCGCAGAGATATTTACTAGATGGAGTATTTGGAGGCAACACTTGCTCACAACTCATTTGCCAATCTTGTGGCAAGATAAAGAACCTCAAAGAAAACTTCTACAACCTCAGTCTTCCAGTTAAAGATCGCAAGGGCTTGAATGATAGCATGGGAAAGATGATCGAAGGCTCTATCATCAATGATTACAAATGCGACTCTTGCAACTAAAAGGTGGATGTCTTTAAGAGAACTCTAGTCGGAGACACTCCCAATGTTTTGATCGTTCACCTCCAAAGACTCGTGTTTAACTTCGATACTTTCTAAAATGAAAAGATAAACACCAGATTTGAGTTCCCAAACAGCCTTGACCTAAGTGAGTACTCATTCAAAAATGTTATGCAGTAAGAAGGAAGATAGGCTTGCGGCTCTGATGAGTAAGAGCAGGAATATATAGATAGATTGATGCAAATGGAAGAAAGCGAGTTCATCTATAAACTGGTTGGAGTCATCATCCACAGAGGAACTGGCAGTCATGGCCACTACTGGTCCTTGATAAATACCAAGAGAGGCACTGAAGAGCTTGATGAGTCCAAGCCAGAGTGGATCTAGACTGAAAGAGACACTTGGAGAGAATTTAATGATGAGCAAGTCAAATACTTCTCTTTCAATGACTTGAAGGGCGAAGCTTTTGGCGGTTCTAACGATATGAGTGGAGGAGCTGATTTGATGGATGATGACGTGAATTCATTTTTGTTCAATATGGGAGGTGGAGCAAACACCTATGGTAAGAATGCTTACATGCTCGTGTATGAGAGGAAAAAGAAGAAGGATCTTTTAGTATGGAGAGGAAAATATAGCCTAAGGTAAAATTGATATGAAAAATTTTATAATTTTTGCAAAGGTGATTGAAGACTAGACTCTGGAATGCGCCGATACCGCAAATTCTAGAGATAGTCAATAGGATCCCGTCACAGAAGAAGTAATTGAGTAGGTTTAGCAACCTTACAGAAAGATAAACTATAATTAATTGCTTTACTAGAATTAGATGGTTTAAGTTTATAAGCTTTTGTTCCTGACTGGATAAGAGCCGAAGTGTCTAGCGACAACATGATATTCTTAATGGACAGATATATCTACTGTGAGCCTTTCTTTAATTTCATGAAGGCAATTTTCAAGCATATAGGAAATGTAGTTCTTTCATCTTATAGGTATGGTTTAAACTGTATTTTGTACTATGTTATGCTTTTAAAGTTTGGACTACATTGTGCATTTCGTAACTCTGAAGAAATCCATTTTAAAGCTGACTCACAAACTGGTGTTTGAACTGCTTGCTTATTACTACTATAATCACTAACTTAATGACATACTTCAGAGTTTTACAAGCATCATACAATTTTGTGACTCTTCTTATGGACTGACACACGGTTAGAAATCATTGCTAGCCGAGTATGTGGACCTCGCCTATTTTAGTGACAATCTTTAATAATTCACAGATGTAGCACTAAGATGCACAGACTCCAGCTCTAGAAACTACATATGCAGATTCACATCGGCAATTATCAACAAGATATATCAAATCTGGGAGGATGCGGAAGAAAAGGACCATGAAGAGTTGGATATGCTCAGATAGTATGCTGATAATCTTAAATTAATGTTATATGGATAGGGAGAATAATTTTTCCATCTAACAGTTCAATTTATGTCGATGCTCGATGAATCAGTGGCACACGAAAACTGGTCTAAGCTTAGCTAGTATCTGCAGATGCTTTACGACATTGCTGTCGGAGGAAAACATCAATGCAGAAGGATGCTAAGTGCTACAGACTCTATACCCTATCTTATCGACTTTATTCTTGGTAACAGAAGTCCTAAACTCAAAGGTACAAGAACAAGAAAAAACCTAGTTGGTGAAGACCCAGATCTTGAAAGCCCTGTGAAACTAGTTTGCTTGTTAACTCGCTACACTCTAACTAAGGTGATGGTTTAGTATGAGGATACTTGGGATTAAATCCATAATCCTCCTCCAACTTCTCTTTTGGGATATAATTCAAGTATTAACGACAAGTATCACCGCTTTGAGCTCAGTGAAGATGCTTATCACATGATCTTCGACTCTATCTTTATAGACATGATGCAATATAGAGGCTATGATACATTCACAGTAGGAAATTTCCTTGCTCACCTTAGCTACAAGAGCTTGCAAATAACTCGAACTATTTGTGAGAAGCAACTAAGAGGAATCTCTAAGAATGACTTTGATAGAGTGAAGTACTATTTAGATGCTATCACACAAATTGTGTCTGTAAGGGATGATCTCCAAATAAACAAGCTCGAGTGGATCTTTGGCGTATGTCAGCCTAACTGGTACGACAACTATAGTGCTCTTCCAAATGAGCCAAAAACGATGATGGGATGCAAAATTCTGTTCTCCAACAACGACGAAGTTAACACTTACAGGACTTTCTTGTGCTCTTCGGAAATTATGTAATCACTCTTGCAACTACTCTGGAGATACAAAGGCAAAATGGACTCCTATATCGTGCAGTGTCTCGTCTCACTAATTAACATTATCATCTCAGACGAAGCTATTTCAGACTGGTTCTCTAGAATTCCAGCCCCTACTTATCAATATGCAAGATACACTGACTGGATCAAGCCTTATCTTGAAGAGCAACTCTTAGATGCAAAGAAGGGATATGCTGGCAGCTTCTCAAAGGAGAAAGAAGAGAACGCTACCATGGCTCTAAGTATCTATGAAAAGTATCAAAAGTTCCTTGATATTAAAGATGGAGTGAATAAGGCTAAGACCAGCATAACTAAGCCAGAGGCAGATATTGATTATGAAAAGCAGAGAGATCAAATTGAAGAAAGTAAAAGTCAAGATCAAGAGATAGAGGAGAATGTTAGGAATTTAATTGACAGGGCCCTTGAATAGTTTGATATCAAGGGAAATGTGAACGAAGTCTAGCCAGATAATTCTACTTCAATATTGGACAAGTACAATACATGCATCCCTTGCACTCCTCAGCCATTCATAATAAACGAATGTGTAAATGAGAGTCAGACTGATGAGATTGATCGAAACGGGGTTGTCCTCCAAACTATCAGCCTTGATTTTCAAATAATACTTTTTTGACTGTTCATTCTCTAAGAGCGTACCAACAGGCTACTACAACTTAGCTATGCCAAAGAATTTGTTCACTAATTTCAGAAGAGGAGGTGAAAAGAAGAAAAGAACAATTGTAAAAGACTTACAGTAGGAGCTATAGAGCCAATAATTATTCTCAGATGTCACTTATTTATTTTGGATTTGTCTTTTCTGAATGCATTGACAACTACTTCTAATCATAGTAGATTGGAAATAAGCGAAACTAGTAAGCTAAAATAGACAAGGTAGGGGTGGTGATAGCTGATGATGACAAGTAGTGGTCAAGAGTGAACAGAAGAGACGTGGATGGAGAGTATGAGCCGATTGAAGAGGACGCTGGCTATACTCAAGATAATGAGGATGTCAACTTTTAATAAATTAGTTTTAAAGTGCAACCCTAATCATTACGGTGAGCAGTAGGATGCGAAGAGACACAACAGTGGAATAGATGAAGACATCTTTTGCGATAGAGATGACCCTCTTAACAATGGCTAGATTGAAGCAAGTGATATCGACAACGCTTACAAAAGAGACACTCAAGATAAAGTGCTTGAGGAGGATACTAGTAAAAATTCAATTATCTATTGTAATATTATATAATGTGTAAAAAATGCTCATTTTTATAGAGTCTTAAATTAATTGTAAAGCTCATTAAAAACTATCTTTCAAATATGATTCCACCCTTTAATTTCTTTTAAATCATTTACTTAAATAAAGGATAATGGTGTCGAAGATATACAAGTGAATGGTACTGGCTATAACATTAATGTGATTACCCAAGAGGAAAGAGAGCAAGCTTAATAGCAGCACTAAAATGAGGAATACTGGTAGCCGAACTACAATACTAGAGATCCCTAAGGGCACTAGTCATCTTAGAATGTCAATTAGCCTCTGCAAGATCAGAATTATAATGACTAGGAAGAAAATTAAGAAGTAAAGAAGATAGAATGGCCTTATGGCTTGGAAATCGGCAAAGGACTCCTCCTTAAATTCTTTTGTTAAATCAACATCTGATTAGGTTTTAATTCATTGCTCATAACAACAATTACCACCCAGTGAAGGTGTGTTTGGAATTCCTTGAGCCTTATGCAGATAGTGATTATCAAGAGATGCTAAACAATGGCTAAGTACCTCGGGAGAGATACAGCTACCCTAAGGGCTTGCTAGAGTATAATATCAATCCTCAGGCCTCAAAGACGCTATTCTTAGTCTAGAAAGTTGACCCCTGGAGTGAGGAGTTTACATATGAGAAATATGCTCGCCTCACAGTCGTCAATTTAGACAATCAGGATGCTACTATATTTTAAGAGAAGCATTTTTGAATATTGATTTGATGAGCCTCAAGTTCAGAACCCGCAAGAGGATAATATTCCCAAGGGGGAGGAACCAGTCTTTACCACACAGTAACTGCAAGTTATTGATGAGACTGAAGATCAAGTTGATGGAGATCCCTTGATGAATGTGTCTGACCATAACATTAAGAACGTCATTGACAACATCCCTCAAGAAGAAAATGGGGATACAGGGGGTGATATTGGATATATCTTGCAAGATAATGGCATGAAAGAGTGCAAAATTTGCACCTACCATAATGAGTTCTCAAACACCATGTGCGAAATGTGTGAGGCGAGAATTTGAGCCTAAGTTCGACTAAAGCTTTAATCGACCTGCTCCTTCTTTAACAAGTTTCAATTGATAAGTTCAACATAATTCTAAGATAAATTTAAATCACAATTATTACTTACTTCGCCTTATTAAAATATTTATACGAGCTTCAGTTCTTAATGATGTCAGAGATTGAGTTTATAGCATAGTTAACTACGGCTTTGTCAACATTTCTACATTATTTTAGCAAATAGAAAATTATCTTACTCTTAATTAGGGAACCCAATCTTCCAGAAATAATCTATCGCCAAAGTAGAGTAGGATGAATCTGAACTCCTTGATCTCCTGGCGAGTTCATGAACAAGCTCTAATTCTTGCATAGCTACCTTGTTCAATAAGTTTTTATATTAATAATTTCTGCAACTTAAACTATGAAAATTTAGAATGGTACTTGACTAAGTTAGGTGATAATGAATATGACTTCATTTTCTCTGAGGCGGTTTGAGAGCTCATGGAAATGCTTAAAGATTTCTAGTCTGGTAGTTTCATCTAATTTGGTAGCACCCCACACATACTCGAGCTCCTCCTAGCTAAGTGAGTTTTACAAGATAAAGAGCTTTATCAGCTCATCGGATCGCTGCACCAGCTCGAAGTGACCATGCTCCTACGAAAAGATGTAGTAGAGAACCTTTCCTTCTTTCAGCTTTTGAATCACTTCATTGGATTAAATATCAATCAAAGTGATTTGTATTCATTAGCAAAGGAGAGTCTTTCATTCCTGCTGCTGGCGTCCAAAGATGAGTCTGTGTTCATATGGAAAGTGCTGAGATTCGCAGTTTTGCACACATCCTGAATAAATTTGGCACCCTCGATCCTCTTTTCAAGAAAGTTCTATTTCAGAAAGAGTGAAGCTATCTCCAGATTGAATAGAGCCATCTATTGTTCTCAAATTTAAATTCTAAAGTAGAAGTTAAATTATTTGTCTCTTTCTTGAAAAGACAAGCCAAGTCTTCCTTTTAGGTCTCTTATAAGGTGCTGAACTATATTGTCTATTTTATCTTTCTTAGCTGCTCTTAGTGCCTATTGAGAGAGGTTGAGAATCTTCTTTCTGACAGCAGCTTCCAATTTTGGTAGAAATTCTTCCATGAAGATGCGATTGTACATCTCCATTTAAAATTAAAGCTAGTTTCAATTTTAATAATCTAGTTAAGCTTTAAGTTATAATATAGTCCTAAATTAAGATAAACGCAAGTTTAGCAGCATTTATTGCGTCGATGTAATAGAAAATCAACTCTACTGTTGTGGCCTCGCTGTCGTCCTAGTCTATTTTATTGAGAATCTTTTGGAAGCCTCCAATCTCTCCAAACTTGTTCAAGAACTTCACTAGCAAAGCTGAACGGTATCTCCTTCTTGGGACTGCATAGCAGGCGTTTCGCTTTGAAAGATCGTCGTAAATTACTTTGTCCATATAATCGTCGATTTGCTCTTCGTATCTTACTGACTGATGGTCTTTCTGGGAGATTCCGATAACTGGCGCGAAATCTTAGTACTTTGCAAGTCTTGGAGAATAGGCGCAGATCTATTCGTCAAACTTGTCAGACCAACCAAAAAATTTCCTGCCCAAGTCGTCTTCCTTGTTACCGTCAGGGTGGTAAAACTCAATCTATTTTGGCAATTCAAAGCAATTTTCTGAAAAGTTTACATTCTGAAGCCAACTTTGTATTTGACTATTTCTCGGTCTTCGTCATAGCAAATCTCTTTGGACTATATAATAGCCTAGTACCATGCTTTTGTAGAATCATAGGCATCTACATAGTCGCCAGGCTTTAGCCCCTTTCGCCATTCATCCCCCAAGGTGCGAGTGTTGTAAGGTGCTACATCAATAGAGTACCATGGAACCCTCTTTTAGCAGTTAGTTCTGTAGTCGTCTTCGAACATTATATGTAGGATTCCATCTTTAATGGATGTTATCTAGGCCTTAGACCACATCTTCAGATTGTACTCGTCATCAATTTTGAGGGCATCTACCATGTCACCTTTGCTTGAGGGACTATCTCCACTCTAACTCTTCTTAGGGAAGCTAAGCGATGATTGACTGTTAGTCATCTTGCGAGTAAAGGGATTCGTCGTGCTGGAACATATAACAGTGCAAGGCAGAGTTTTGATTGAAGAGCCATCGCATCGCCTCTGCCATATCTGCGTTGTCTCTCTCGATCTCTTAACCAAAGAATTCAACCAAGCTCATCACAAACTGGTATATAGTTGGCTAGTGCTATAAGTTAGATTAGGGTTAGGAATAGTAAACGAAGGTGTTACCTCAACTTCTAGCTGGCGGATGGTGCAAACTCTCTTAATGATTCCACTTAGAAATTCACCAAAGAAGAATCTTTTGTACTCTTAGTGAGGATACAGTCTTCCCACTGGGTCCTTTCCAAAATACTATATCACTTTTGTGAAGTTAGCTACGAGATCAGCTGGCACAATATTGTTCTGTAGTAGGAGGTGAGCTTAGTTAAACTCATCCTTAAGCTTCTCGTAGGGCATAAATCCCTCTTCAGTTTCAGTTTAGGGTTGATCAGTTTGATCTTGGGATTGGTCAGAGTGACCCTCATTTTGAAATTCTTAATCTTGCTGAAGGTTAGATTCACTTATTGGATCTTAACTCTCAAATTCAGATAAAATTCATGCATCTCTTATAAGAATTTGAATTGATAATGAATTTCAATTCAGATTACTGCATTCTACTAATTTATTTAATAAATATGGGGTGTGGTATTTAATCCTTATTAAGCCACGAATATTTACTCCATACCCCCTCCTCCAACTTAATGAATTTAATAAACAATTATAGTAATTAAGGAGCTTATAATAATAAGGGGCAAAATGATGACTTAATACGACCTGGACAGAGACAAGGAAATCAAACTTAGACTCCAAGAGATCATGACTAAATATAACATCAAACAAGTCGAAGTTGCTAGAGAGACAGGTAAGTTACAAATTTTGAAATTGTGTGTCTTAAATCTCTTTAGGAATTCATCACTCCTCCTTGTCACTATGGCTTCAAGGCAAAATAAAGGGTCACATGGTCAAAATATCAGAGACTATTGAGAACTACCTAGAAAACTTCATGTCCAACAAGCCTCGTATGAATACCATGCACATCTCTAAGCTCAGTCTCCTTAAATCTCCTTTGAACCGCCTTGATGAAGAACTAGAACTTAATAATGGCTTCGGCAGTTTAATCCCTATCAAACTTGACCTTGAACTGGAGCAAAAGCGCTTAAAGGAAAACTTTCTGTGGGATAAAAACGAGCCATACCTCACTCTCGAAAACTTTGCCAAGATTCTAGTTGAGGAGCACAACCTTCCTGCTAATTATGAGACTGAAATAATTAATGCCATGAAGAAATAGATAAATGCATTTAGACCCTACAAGCCAGTTGAGGGAGAACTTCTGAGAATAATCAAGCTTAATGTGAGAATTGGCAATATCATCCTCAGAGATCAATTTGAATGGGACATCAATAATCCCCGCAATTCTCCAGAGGTAAGTAATTGTAATATGATGATGAAGCGAGCTAAACATATGATTTTAGGATTTTGCAGAGAGTTTGTGCGCCGACCTAGGCCTGGGAAGTGAATTCATGCTGCCAATTGCTCACTAGATGAGAGAATAGATTTTGGAATTTCAGAGGACTGCCCACTAAGACAAAAGAATGCAAGTTTACTACAACAGAGCAAACGACTACTAATATGGAAATCAGAGGGGGTACGCAGCTATACAAGATGCAACTTTCAGACTATACTCAGGCCCCAATGACTTGGGAGATGGCATCAAAACTATGATAAGAAGCTTAGACTAACTGATGTAGCCAGCCTAATAAAATGTCAGCAAATTCTTCTAACCTAGTCCAGTCGACGAGCCTTTTAATGGGTGGGCACCAGAAGTTCAAATACTAACAGAAAGCGACTTAAAGAAAATAGAAAAGCAAGAGGAGAGAAAAGCTAGATATGATAAGAGAAAGAGATGAACAATCACATTTCAATTCTAAATTTTAATAAAAACTTGCTATTTTTGTGTTGATACCGCACTATATTTTAAGATTACTTATTAAGGCTTCGCATAACGAAATTTAAATTAATTAGCTATTGTGAACTATTTAAGGAGCATTTAAATCGGCTATCTTGTTTCCAGTTATAGTCAGCATTAATAAAATTTAATTTTAGAATTTCATAAATTTTCTTTGCTTAAAAATTATTAATACATTTTTTGAAAGATAGGCATCTATTTTTATAAATAAAAGTCATGACTATCTAGTTGATAATCATACTAAATCAGAATTTGGAAACCAAATTCTATAATTCTCAAAATAATCATGTAAAACCCCTTTGCTAAATAATCTTAAGACGAGGATCTTGAAAGAAAATTCTAAGATGCCTCCAGCAGCCAGCCTTAAAGCTTCAGCCAAGAAGAAGAGCCATCATAATAGGAAAAAGGCCAAGAGAGTAGTGAAATCCTAAACCCTAAAGCAAAAGGCAAGAAGAGTCGCCATAATTAAAGCAAAAACTTTGAGAGTAATAAACCCAGTTAGATTCAAAAACATGGGGAACAGAACAGATAAGAGTAGTACAGTGAGAGTTCTCGCTAACTTAACAATAATTCACAATAAAAGGGAGCACCTGGAACAGAGGTGAGTTCCCCTTATTCTGAGGAGTTGCAATAAGACAGATTAGACACGGTTAATGCTTTCAATTCAAGTCCGGACGCTATCTTCAACTCATTAATTTTTATTCTTTCATTTATATATGAGACTTAAATTCTCAAATTATGCTGTTGTTGACCAGAGAGACATCCACTTACACGTAGAAGACGTAGAAGATTATTAAAATAGGCTTGAATAAGACAATTAATAGGAGGAAGATGAAAATCTGGAGAATGAAGATGTTAATCAGGAGATACTTCTCAATATGCTTAAGGATAGAATGAGCAAAGTTGTCATTGAAAATGCTAATAAAATATTACTTAATTTATTTAGAGATAAATAAATTTTAATTAAGACCAAATTTCAGAGGAGGATGAGAACAGACCATCTCAATTATCTGTTAGAGCATCATAGATAAGCAGTAGATAAATCCAAAAGAAGAAAAAAGGCAATAAAGAAAAAGATTACTGGCCAAAAGATGCATAAAATGGGCTTTCATACTCAAAGATGAAACATATAGTCAATATGAGGCATCCAAGAAGGACTAAAGAAGGTAGGAGAACTACTTATCGCTGCTTCGGAACTAAAACTGGTTGGCACTGCGCGTGTAAATCTTGGAGAAAGTCCGATATTGAAGAATTAGGAGTTGGTATGGTAGTCTATTTTAAAATGATTAAGTTCTTGGTTATACTTTTCCTGTGGTTTGCTTTCCTCAGTATTCCAGCTTACTTCCTATACTTCACTGGGAATCTATCAGGCAAAGAAGAGCTATGAAATATAATGTAGCAGATATATTATTTTTAATTGATACTATCAGTAAAATTTGTTCTCTCGGCATTTACTTTAGGAAATATCGGTCAATGTAAGAAATTATTAGCCATTTTACATCTCTAAAGCTTAATCCTCGTGCAATTTCAACTCACTAAATACAACTCAGAGCACTTCAACAGGTGTCTCACTATTTTGCTCTTATGGAGTTTTCTTAATTAAATTCATTCCATTTATTCAATTGATTTTCGAAGATATACAACTGTACGGCCTCGGCTATGATAACACTGTTTGCCCATCGGATAGCTACAATTAGCCTAAACTGGATGATTCGTGCAATTCTGACTCTATGAGTGAGGATTATATAACTAGATTTAAAACGAGGTTTGAATCTACTTGCAAGGATTTAGTTTCATGCAATTTCACAATCTCCATGAGTGACTTCAATCCAGCTTGCCAATCTAAAATTCAGGCGAATGGTTTGTCAAAATCCTCATCTAATAAGATATTCGTGCAAGCTAGCTGCCAAGAGACATACATCAGTATTCCCCAATTCAACACAGAAATCAGCAGATAGCAACTTGGTCTCATCGTAGTAGTGCTTGACCTGGCAGTCGTCATTAGTCTAATTATTTCTCTTTATATGTAAGTAACAACAGTGCAACTGATTGTTTAATAGGTTAGAGAAGTTCGAACACATAACAGACGTAGAAGTGAATGCTAGTCTTCTAACTGCTGAGGACTTTGCTATAGTTATTAAAAACTTGCCACCCAGAGAGGACTTCAAAACAGTCAAGGAACTTAAAGTCAAACTCTGGAATCATCTTGAATCAATCCTTGAGAAAAAGATAATTATAGATGTGAAAAATCGTTCTTACTTAAGCTTTATTAAATGAGAAGGAGGAGTCAGTAACTGGTCAGAAGGAGACTGCAAACAGTTCAAAGATCATGAATATCCACTTTGGAATGACAGACTTCAGTAAACTCAAGATCCTCATGCAAGTCTACGACCTCATAAAGCAGTAATTCAGATGTGAGGTTCTACTCGCTAAAGATTAGAAGAATAAGGTCAAGCATGAAAAGTAGTTATAAAGTGTTTCTAAAAAGATAGACAAACTAATTTCAAAGTATTCATAGCATGATGAAAATAATCCTAACCATGTCATAAATGCCTATGTTACCTTCAGATCCATTGAGGCATAGAAAAGAGCCATTCAGGCTTATAAAGTGGGAAAGTGTAGAAGATCTTGTGCCAAGAATTGCCTCAAGTCTCGCAAATATCAAGATAAGGAATTTCTTGGAAAATGGCTTAAAGTTAAACAGGCTGTTGCTCCTGACCTTATCTTATGGGAAAACCTCAAAAGTGGGAAAGCAGGTAGATGCTTTAGAACTCTGATTGTTGCTATCGTCACTATT
Source organism: Tetmemena sp. SeJ-2015 (assembly GCA_027382625.1). Lineage (NCBI taxonomy): Eukaryota > Ciliophora > Spirotrichea > Sporadotrichida > Oxytrichidae > Tetmemena > Tetmemena sp. SeJ-2015. The sequence continues at coordinate 6,665 of JAJKFJ010022708.1, read as the reverse complement.
ATCTTGCTATTGAGTAATAAAATCATCACTCTTCTAAATAATTGTAATTTAAAATTCTATAAAAATTATAAACACTTTTCCTTTTTACCCAAAAAAATGACTTAAAGCTTTTATAAAAAATAAAAAAGCTTCGACTTGCATTTTTGATCGTTTTAACTTTTCATATTGGATTAAAATATCAGCGGTTATTCTATTTTTTTCCAAATATAAATTTAGAAGATGAGTTTTCTAAATTATTTATTACGATTTAATAGCTGGTACTTTTATAGTGATCATGATTGGAAGAAACTATCAGAAAGAGATCAAGCAATATATAATTTTTAGCAAAAGATGCCCTAAGTTGATTGTCCGGACACAGAGATAACTTCAGACTTAGCTTATTAAGACCAACTAAGAGATGAGGATAACTATTTTTATTATTTAATATCAACAGACTAGGACTGATGAATTGTTACTGCAAAACTGAATTCTACAAAGATGGTTTAGGTGTACTCTCGTATGTTTTCCCCAATCATTTTTAATTCCTTTCTTAATTGAAATTGAGTAATAAAAATATTGAACGGAGAGAAGTATTGCTAAGAATGGTTCGAGCTCTACACACTTTCAAACAGCATTATTTACCTAGTTGCTTTTGGAATAAGTTTTATAAACCTGCTTGTTAAGACTATCTTAAGATGTAATTCTTTAGATAAAATAATCTTTGTAATTATAGTCATCACCTAGTTTGAAAGTGCTCACACGAAGACCAGACTGATCCTCTCAAGTGTTTACAAAATGTTCTTTGTCTCTCTCATAAACACAGTAAATTAATAGTTTGCTTACTAAATAATTTCTAGGGTTTGGTTATCTTCATAGTGAACTTGAATCTTGGGATAAGAGTTGAGAACTTCCCAGTTTTTGCTGGAGACTATGATGAGTTTTCTGTAGAATGGTACAGAGTCATTGGCACTACTATCGTAAGCAGATTATTTGATTATATCATTGTAGAGTTTTACATTGCTGTTCAATATCGTGTCTCCTCATATCGCAAATGGGTTATTCTTGCTGATGGGCTCATGCAAAAGATGCAAAGATAGAGGTTGCTCATGTGACAGAAAAAGAACTAATCAAATCCTTTAGGTAAATATTACTAATTTAAGCTTGATTTAGCGAAATTTTTTTTTAAATTTATGATTTCTATTGATAGTTAAAGTTTCTGCATTGGGATTCCCTTTGTAGACCTTCAGTTTCCTGGCAGTTGAGAAAAGTGTTCATTTTGAACGATCTAGGGCTCATTGGATAGCGCTTGCAAAATTAGCTGGACTTTATCCTGTGCGTTGGCCCTCTATCTGCTCTCCTAATGGAGTTAACCGGACTTTAATGTGGCAGGTGCCAATTATTCATAAATGTAACCTCCTTATTAAAGTGCCCTCACAAATTGAGGATTCAGCCAAAGTCAACAGGATCATTGTTTCTCCCCTTGGAATGAGCATTCCATTGATATCCATATTGCTAGGGTTAATTAAATATTTTTTTGCCTCAAACACCTTCACAAAAACAACATCATTCATAGAGATATTAAACCTTCAAATATTCTCAACTCAAAAACTTCAAAGTTAAAATAGTTCCTTATTTATATTTAAGAAGAAAAAAAACTAAAATTATTTGAGCTATAATAAGAAACGAAAAGTTTTTTTAGACATGGAGCTCATAATATCTGAGAAACAGAATGGTTTTTAGAAATTATTTAAAGTTGAATTATTATAAATCACTTTTTTTGAAATTAATTAGGTTAACTGTCAATTAATTAAAAAACTTTTACCCGCGGGGGGTTCGAACGACCGTCCTCCAATCATTAATCAGACTTCGCCCCGCTCAATGGTATTCCTACTATTGAGTCTGATTAATGATTGGAGGACGGTCGTTCGAACCCCCCGCGGTAAAAGTTTTTTAATTAATTGACAGTTAACCTAATTAATTTCAAAAAAAGTGATTTATAATAATTCAACTTTAAATAATTTCTAAAAACCATTCTGTTTCTCAGATATTATGAGCTCCATGTCTAAAAATACTTTTCGTTTCTTATTATAGCTCAAATAATTTTAGTTTTTTTTCTTCTTAAATATAAATAAGGAACTATTTTAACTTTGAAGTTTTGAGTTGAGAATATTTGAAGGTTTAATATCTCTATGAATGATGTTGTTTTTGTGAAGGTGTTTGAGGCAAAAAAATATTTAATTAACCCTAGCAATATGGATATCAATGGAATGCTCATTCCAAGGGGAGAAACAATGATCCTGTTGACTTTGGCTGAATCCTCAATTTGTGAGGGCACTTTAATAAGGAGGTTACATTTATGAATAATTGGCACCTGCCACATTAAAGTCCGGTTAACTCCATTAGGAGAGCAGATAGAGGGCCAACGCACAGGATAAAGTCCAGCTAATTTTGCAAGCGCTATCCAATGAGCCCTAGATCGTTCAAAATGAACACTTTTCTCAACTGCCAGGAAACTAATTCTACAAGGGAATCCAATTCAAAATTACTATCATAGAAATCATAAATTTAAAAAAAAATTTCGTAAATCAAGCTTAAATTAGTAATAATGCCAATTTAAGCCTTTTTAGAGTGACTATGAAGACATGAACACAGGCGGCATGTTTTTGATAGAATACAGATACTCACAAATATTATCAACCATCTACATAATCATGATGTACTCCTCTGGTATACCAATACTCTACATAATCGCTGTTGTTTCTTTTTTTGTGCAGTATTGGTTCGATAAGATCTTTCGTAAGTTTCGAAATCTCTAATTGCATTTATTAGTACTTAAATGCTATCAGAAACCTGCGTAATTCAGTCTTGATTTATCTCGAGCGACTAGAAAGCTTATCAAAATGAGCTTAGTACTTCACTTCTTATCATTATATTCTTTGGAAAAAAAATAATAGGAATTTATTTTCTTTATAGGGTTGTTCATGTACTCCAATTCTTCAATCAATTTATAAATTTCTTTTAATTATAGTTAATCATCACTCCTACTGCTCTGTCAACTGATTATTTGGAGTATATAAACTCGAACAATAGATACTTCAACAGTGAGAGATATGCTAATATTCATATGATAGTGTTCATTCTGGGAGCAGGACTTGTGCTTTTAATTTTCTTGTTGCGGGTTACAATTTATAACTTCACTGTCAAATTTTGCCGCTGCCTCCACAAGATTAAATCTTTCCCTATATTATTTTTAAATTGGTTTATTCTAAATCTAAGCTTTTGCATGAGTTTGAAGTAACCTCTGATGACATCTTATAAGAACTTTAAATTCTTCTATATTTTTATTAAATTTTAACTTGCGTTCCATCAGCTATTCTCAGAGTTCAAGAAAACTAAATCAGACATGATTGAGTACTAAAATGCTTTAAAAGGAAGTGTTTTTTTTTTAATTTATGCAATGATCGAAAGAAAAGTATAGCAACAAGATACAGAAATGTTTAGACTCTATGTCGATAAGCTAGAGGAGAAAACTCAAATGATTTGTAATTTTAGTATTTGTTTTATAAAAAGAAACAACAAAAGATAGTTTCAAGGTTCAAAGAGCTGTTTGCATTAAAATATTTTAATAAATAATCAATAGCTTGCTTATAATTTTGTTTGTTAAGTACGGTATAAAAGATTACAAAAGCTTAAAAGAGGGACTGAAACAGCTAAGAAACATCCAACATCAAATTAAACTAGACTGCTTACATATAATAATAGAAATATTTAATAGGAGTTAATTTGTTGCAAACTAAGAAGTATAATCTACTCTTATGACTTGAAGGAGAATGATTCCTATAGAGGAATTCAGGAAGTAGAGTTTTACATTAAAAACAAGGCACAGAGTCCTCAACTCCCTAAAAGAGTCAAGGCCAAATGAATAATGACTAATATATTTTTCTTTCTAAAGTAATGTAAACAACTATTTTAAGAGATATTTGGGCCATAAAATGGCATAAAAGTGATAAGCGGCATTCGGATACAAATAAATTAGTAAATAAATAATTAGCGTTAAATGGATAATTAAGAAATTATAACCCATCAAACTGGGGGCAACCCTTCCTAGATATTATAATCAAGGACAGAAGAAATGCAAAGTCAAGAAGAACTGAAATTATAAACTTCAGTTGTGGATGCCACTAGAATCATGGAGATGACCAAAGATTTAATTCTATATTTTAAATAAGAAATCGTTGAGGATTAAGGAGAAAGGTTGCAGGTAGAACTATAGTAGGATTCTGCTCAAAATTATAAAAAGTTTATTGTAATTAGACGATAGGGGCTCAATAAAGTTACAATTCTTAACAATCAGTGGGGGAAAATTCTAACTCACACAACCACCAGAGGAAGATTTCTTAAATAGTTCTCAGGGAAACTTTTTATACTTATTTAATAACTCAAAATGTTTTTGAGAATGAAAAAGATAAGATAGACTCACACAGACAGACAACTTAAAATCACGAGTTCACTTTTAAGCATGCCCAAAATCATTATATAATTGGGATATTTTAGATTTATTTAATGTATTAAATTATGAAGAGAAGTAAGGCAAACTTACCAGGCTCAAGCAGAAAAAAGAGACCACTCTAAAGAATTCTTCAAATGGACTGCCATTTTTGCAACTAGAGGAAGAAAAAATTTAAGGTAGCGCTATTCAGACTCCTCAAGTCAGATATGAAATTGATCAAGATTAATCATTAGTATTTTTGTTTAAACTTTTTTAGTTAAAAGAGGAGGATAGCTAAAATGCAAATTAAAGATAACAAAAAGGCACTAAAATATAGGGTTAAGATCTTAAATAGAGAATATCTATCGACTAAGTTTCAGAAACTACCCAAATCTATAATATAGAAAAGCATAATCAAATTACTCATCATCAATAGGATTACTAGTAAGTACCTTTAGGTACTAACCCTGATATTTCTAAAATTCCCAAGCCAAAGCAATCATTACTTTAGAGCTTTGATATAACTCAAAACCAAAGAAATATATACTAAACTCAGGAAATTAAAGAACAAAAGATGTCTTCCCTCATCAACAGCTTATTATTTCTATTATAACTAAAATGAAAGGCATTCCCATTATGTTTAAAATACGGGGGCTCTTAGAGAGGATGCAATCCAATCTGAAATCAATAACTAGGCGAACATAAGAGCGAGGACTTCAGTAGTTGGATATGATGATAACTTAAGCCAAAGTTTATATATTTATTTATAGTTTGGAATATTTTAAAAAATGAACTCATGGATAAGATAAATTATTTTCATTTAAAGTATTCAAAAAAATTTACTTTTATTCTGAGAATCTTTAATAAAATCTGAAATTAATCCTAATTTTTATGCAATCAATGAACTCATAATTATGAAGAAATAAAATCCTCTAGTAAATAAATTTTAATTTATAATTAAATGCCAAAATTAGACTTACATTGCAAACCCAAAACAAAATACTAGATTCAAAGATTAGAAGGCAGTAACACCATATCAAATTATTTAATAGAATGTATTCTGGTTTTAAACTAAGAGGAGAACTGAAAACAATACTTCGGATTAGCTCACTCTGAAACAGAACATGGATGAGGATTTTAAGAACTCTAATTTTAATTTTCAAAGTTCAGACAATTTCTTAAAATCAAGTTAGAAGCACCATTTAGAAATTAGAAAAAAGAACAAGTTCGGAACTGTGGCTAGTGACAGATAAACTGAAAAAGCGCTCATATCTTATCACATTGATGACTAAGAAATAGATGCTTAAAGTTCAAATTAGCTAAATTATAAGTCTCTTACTTTTTTATAATAATTATAAGCTGATTAAGTAGGATCTTGAGTAACCTAGTATTGTCAAATTTGCAGAAAAATATATAAAGATAGCTTCTTTTAATTATTTGAAAAGGAAGAGATAGAGTCGCTTTCTGATCACACTTAGGACAACTTAATTGACCAGCACAATCTTATAATTTATTTAATAAATTTAGTGAATCCAATAGAGGTCCAAAGAAAAAAGATGCAACCAAAAGAAGATGATTATATCTACTATGTAGAAGAAGAGCAAATAATGTAGTCTGAAGTCTAGTTTTAAGAATTGGAAGAGTAGCAAATTTAAGAAGAAAAGCATAAAGAACAATTAATATAGATAGAATTCGAACTTGCTAGTGAGTATATTAACAACTCAATTATTTATTTAACCTTTATGCAAAGGCCAAAGCTCTTTTAGAATTACGAACAAGTTAAGATAAAGAGCAAAAGTAATAGCAAATTGTAACTAAGATTTAACCTGAAATTGATCCCCTCAATTTGTAAATGGCTCAAGATTTCATAAGATAACTATTTAAAAATGCTCAAACTAGTTTCTAACAAGTCGGTAGTTTATAAAGCTTATAAGATAAACAAGCTACATAAATCAAAATTGATAAAGAAAAAGATATATAAGAAGAGCAATCTGAGTCAGAGTCAAGTAAAGGCTCAAGAAATCATCAAGGAAATTTAAACTAGAGCAGTCAAATTTCAAACCCACAGCTTATTTCCAACAATTAAGAATAACAAGAAAGACAAGAGGAGTCAAGAACGGATATTGTTGCATCAAATATTCTTTAAAAAGAGTCTTAAAGCTTGGATGAAGAAAGATTTATCAAATCGGATACTCTT
>JAJKFJ010022707.1:0-53588 GCA_027382625.1 Tetmemena sp. SeJ-2015 | reverse complement strand
TTGAGCAACTGCACTCACCAACATTCATTCATAGAGATGAAAACTCTGATTGTGATTCAGCCTCGATTGAGTAACCTCCAGGACATCTTCTGAGGAATAACTAGATGACAGGGTCACAATCAAATTTGCTATCTCAAGCTGCCTCTTCTTAAATGCATAGAGACAGTGGTAAATCGGAGAGAGTAACTTACTAGATACCATGAATCAATTATATATGTTGAGTGAGTTAGATATAGACCTCTCCTGAGAGAGATATGAATTCTTTCTCTTGGTAGTTTGATAGAAACTAAGGCAATCTGGGTAAGAATACTCAAAATGGACGAAATTCTCATGATGAAAGTGATAGGGCCTCTGATCCAAAGTAAACTGCATTTACCAAGACATAGTAAGTGAGAATAGATGAGAACAAGAAGATATTACTACCTTTAATTAATTTAAATACCTACGAGAAAGAACAACAGCAGCGCTCATGAGAGTAGTAGCGGCAACTGGACACATAAATATGCAGACCATTCAAGAGCTAACAAGAGTGACAATGCACAAACCACCAGGGAATATCAAAGTAATGGAGCTCCTCAAAGCATGAAGTAAAAGAATCTTATACCCAAAAATGCTAAGAGAGATGGAGCTCTTTGCTCTGCTGATATAAGTGACAACTGCAGTACGAATACCCCACATCAAGATGGGTTTTAGATTAAATAAATTTAGTCTTATATAAATAGATCTTTCGAGCATAGGATAACACTGATAAGTTTGAATTTTAAAGACCTCCAGCTCTCAGTTCAGAGCTCTCAAATAAAGATCTTCATCATTTCATAAACAGCAGCACAGCTAGTAATATATTAAAAAGTCAGCAGTCATAAACTTCATTTCATCAGTTATCATAGAAGGCAAAGAAAAGAGAAATTTAAATGAGAGATGAAGATGACTTTGTAATTCATCGATATTCAAATAGCAACTCTTTTTCTAAACTCTAAGCCTCTGTGATTAGAGCCTAGGAAACAGAGGCTGCAAATGAAAGCAAGCTAGATAAAATAGTTCTGCAATAACTCTTAAGCCCTTCACTAATGAGCTAATAGATGTCTTCGACATCAATCAGAGCTCTCAATTAAACTATTGTAAACGGCACAAGTGGAATGCTAAGTCCGAGCAGTAATGGCACTCACATAACTAGAATAACTTCAGCCAAGAATTCTAGACTTATTGAAAGCCCTTAGGGTAGCTCAAAGGTTGGAGAGAGGCTTATGGAAGTAGAAGGCAGCATTAGTGCAAGCACAGCTAGAATAGAAACAACTTAATCTTAAATGAACTTGCTTATTATCTTAGCCTAAGGAGACTCAAAAAGAGTCAGAGAATGATGCTGAAGAGGAACCAGAGACTGAAGAAAATAATTACATAGAAGAGGAGGAATAATTAGCGGCAAAGCTTCCCACTATTAAAGGCACAGTCTATAAGAAGATTGATAACCCTAAGAAAGTTAAAAATGGGAAAAGTTATAAGAAGAGGTATGGATTAGTAAGAAATAAAAAGTTCAAGTATCCTCATATTATCTATTAACGTAGGTATAGTTTTTATTTTTACGTTTACTACAAGGACAAAGACATGAGGGAGTTGGGTGGTGTTTTCGATTTTGACTTAGTGTAGTGCGTTATAATGATAGATGACGGCTCTTCTTCAAACTATTAGTCCATGAGATCTTCTCACTAAGACTATCTTGTTACCACTGAGGAAAGTGATTCTCCCTCTGGAAAGAATGGCAATAGCAGTAGATATATTGAACCTAAGAAGTTTAGAGTGGAAGTAATTGGTAGTAAGAAGAACTTTGTCTTTCATGTGCAAAGCAGCTCAGCACTTAGGTAGTGGACTTAAGCACTTTATGCTAACTGGCATGCTAGCAAGAGTTATACTCTTAGCAATCCTTTAAGGATGTTAGCCACTCCCTTTTGGAAGGTAAGCAATAGAAAATTTCATAAAGTTTTTAGACTGAGATGATTCAGTTGTCTACATTTAGAAAGCTGGCAGATACAGGAGACATCATTTTATTTACAGGGTCTTCATTTGTGACTAGGGTTTAAAGAGCACTGACGATGAGTGACTATGACCATGTAGCTATGCTGCTCAGATACAGCAACGGCAAGCTAGTTATGTTTGAATCCACTGGCTAGACCGTAATAATTGATTTGCTCTTTCTTATCTTAATTTAGGGAGTTGCTGTTTTGGACTGGGATTTATTTGTGAAGAACAATTGGTAGAAGCTCTACACCAAACTCTGTTTTAGAAAGCTTAGACACAACCGTAGTCTTGAAACCATGCAAAAGCTGGAGACTTTCATTAGAACTGTAATTGGAATGAAGTACAAACTCAGCACATCTTTCATAGAAAAATATTACTCTCTTCATTTATTGATCTAAGATTTTGCGCAAGAAGTACGAAAACGACGCAGAGAACATAGAAAAGGGGGAGGATAAGACTTACTTCTGCTCTGAGCTAGTAGCAAGTGCATATAAGTGCATGGGGCTCCTGCCTAAAGAAGTAAGTGCCAGTTAGTACTGGCCAGGCAGCTTCAGTTAGAAGAGCGGCTTCAAACTAATAGGCGACAGCATGTTAGAGGACGAGTAAACTATCCAATTCGAATCTTATTGACGAGAAACCTTTATAAACTAATTTTAAAGCAGTTTGATTGAAGTTATAAGAAAGATATTTGTGGAATTTTACTTTTCAAATTCAATTTGTATTCTTGTGGAATATACTACTAATGTTAAAAATGAATACTGAAGGAGGAGATTGAATTTGAGTTTGCGAATGCTGAGATAAATAATAAATTAAAATGCAGTACTCGTAAAATGATGCTCGTCAGGCCAACTGGGCCTAGATCGATGCCTAATAAAGAAGGCAATAAGATCAAACCAATATGGGCAGAGCAACCAACACTCATGATCTAAGAACTCAAGATACCAGGAATGTCAATCCAGTTATCTAGTCCCTCTCTGACAGATTGGTAAGTTCGAATATACATTCAGACTTTGTTGCCACCACTATACAAAGCAAGGTCTTACAAAATTAATAAGAAAATAAGAATTGTCCCTCCCCTTTTGCATGAAATTGAGATTCTAATAGAAGCCAGATATGATGGGCCGCGATGACATGACAAGCCAGGGATTAGTGACTGAGAGTTATAATGACCGCAATAACATCGACAACTCCTATTACATCAACTTAAAATACGCATTAAATATATTCTTTGCTGAGGACAGCAACTCTCTTCACGGTGGAGCAGTCGGAGCCAGCAGCAATACCAACAGGGGTTTTGGTGGTGGATAAGAAGAGCAGCAGATGTTTCAGAGGCAGGAGACTGACTAACAAAATGCTCTGCTGATCAAAAGTCACAACTAGAATGTGTTCTTTGACGGGCAAAGGCAAATCAACAACCAAGTACTAGAGTAGGATAGCCAGATTTACGAGCAGAGGCAACTAGATGACTATATAGAGGGCGAGCATCAGCACCAGGACTAAGAGAGCCAGATGTTTGACACTGAACAAGATCTACAGTAACATGAGAGCGAGTACCTGCAGCATATTCAGCATCACCATCACACAGATGGAGAAGATGGTGAGGAGCACCATCTGCATGACGAAGAGATCATGAACGACTTCTTCAGCCAGAACCAGCGTAAATACCTTTACTTCCTAATTGCATATAGAAACCAGCCAGTTTCCTTCCTCCACTCGCAATCTTCAAAGCAATCTCATTCAGAGACTTAATCTATCTTAAATTATTTGACAAGGAGGAGCTCAGACCTATGAAGAGGATATGAAAACCAACAGGCAGCAAAAGATCAAGCAGATGCTCAAAGAGTTTTCCAAGAAGAAAGACAAGGTCATCAAAGAACAAATCAAACTCAGAGTTGGGGGAGGAGGTCCCACAGCTACCATCAACAATACCACTCTCCTGGCAGTTCCCAGTCAGCAACCATTCCTCTCGAGTCGTCACTCTACTTCTAAGTAGATTTACTTTGTGGATCAGCATGCAAACGCCCCTCCTAACCCTGGCAGTCATGTTTTCTCTCTATTTTTTAAGCTTCATGGACACCACCATCAGAAGCAGTCTCAGACAACTCTAGAATTCACAGTTGAAGACGATAATTAAAAGACCAAGTATCAGATAGGCTAGTACAAAAGTGTGTGCTCAACATGCAAAGCCATGAAGTAAGCGATCGAACTGAAGAAAGCTCAGCTAGAAGCTCCAAGGAGAGTGGGTGGAGTTCCCGTCACCAAGCAAGAACCAGCCTTCATTGATGTTAGGAAACTAAAGTAGAAGATGAATATTGCCACTGATTAGCAGTTTGGAGCAGCAGCCCCTTCAAACATCCAATAGTACAATCTCAACTCTCAAAGATTGAACGGCAACCAAAACAAGAACAGTATTCTTACTCCTTCAGTAATCAATGCTGGAGGCAACAACACCAGTTCACTCCTCACGCCAAACTCCTTTGTCGCTAATTCAAATCCTAACTCAAAGACGCCAAACAGATAAACTCTATCCACACAAACTATTGCTCATTTTCTATTGTCTTAGTATATGCTTAGACCCACAGAACTCAAGAGCTAAGAGATTACTCATATGATGACCTCATCAAGCTTATAGAGCAGCTAGAAAAGGAAAACGCAGAACTAAGAGAAGCACTTCAAGACGCTCTCAACAAGCTTGCCAGAGTGGAAAATAGAGATGATCTCATCCTCCAGTATCAGAATGAACTATGTTTTAATTTTTTAATGAGCTTTAAGTTGCAAAGTAGAGGCTGAACTCTAACACACAAGCACTGAAGGATATTCAGAATATCTTCAAGCTACTGCAGAACTTGTTTCAATGAGTAAGCTAAAGCTGACCAAAAACTTGCCCATTGACCAGAACCTCAAGAAGAAGGTTAATGATCTATCAACCAGGATGAAGCAACTAATTGGTGGCCCTGAGGTCATGGAGAGATTTGAGCAACTGGTTCAGGATAACAGTCTCCATGGACTAATGCAAGACTGTCTCAAAACCAAGACTAAGAACTTACACTAGCAGGAGATTTTGAACATGGAGAGACAGTTCCAGAACAACATAGAAGACATGCGTGACAAGATCAGTGAGGAGGTAATGGCCAAGTTCAAGACCAGCATTGACCGCCAGAATGATGAAATCATCGACAAGCAGGAGCAAATAGATGAACTCAAGCAAATCAAAGCCCAACTTAAATAAGAGATAGCCTTCAGAGATCAGAGAGTCCAACAGCTCTAGAACCAGCTCAACCTTATGGACGAGGATCGTATCTAGTTAGAGGAAATAGTGAAGGAAGCAGATTAAGCACTAGCTATCAGGGACTAATACGGGGTGCTGCAGCAAGAATACGCCTAGATGAAGGATAGACTAGAGGAGAGGATCAATTAACTACAAGCATAATATGATAAACTAGAATCTGACAAAGAAGCATGCTCAATCGCTTTTTAGGAAGAAATTCGACAAGCTAGAGGGGATAAGGAAGTGCTACTTGAGTAGCTAGTTGATTTGGAGAAGAAGGTCCAGGAGTAGGCGAGAGAGTTGAAGAAGCTGGATGAGTTGCACCACTTGAAGGAGAAGATGGAGGAAGTGGACTTGCAGAGACAGAGCTTTGCAGAGAAGGAGAAGTTGTTTGAGCAGAAGGAACGCAACCGTAAGATGCTGCAAGACTAGCTGGAGGACCTTGAGGAGAGACACAGACTCATGGAGAAAGCTAAAAAGAAGCTGGAGATAGAACTTGCAGTCCAGAGACAAGCCAAAGATAAGCTTGCAGACTAGAACAATTCTCTTATTACAGCTTATATTAAATTTTCATTATATAATAGACTGAATACCAAAGAGTAAGAGGTTTAAGAAAAGCTTGAAGAAATAAAAAGACTGATAGAAGAGAAGGTGGAGCTAGAGCAACAACTACAGTCGAAGCAAGGTGTGCTGCAGAAGGTAGAGGGAGCCCTGAAGGATAAGAAGGAGTTCCAGAAGTTGTCTGACTTGGTGCACCAAGTGCAGTCGTCCATCATGCTGAAGTCCCAGACAAACTTTGTATTTAACTTTAGTGAGCCAGAGAAGTAGCTGATTAGGGAGCTATTCTCCATGCAGCCTGGGGAAGCTCCTTAAGCAGCAGACAAGTTGGAGGAGTTGAGAGAGGAGAACAACCAACTCTATTTCGAGGTGAGGAATGAGTACGACCATGAGCTGGAAGATTTGAAAAAGCAGAAGGAGCAATTGAAGTAATTGCAGGAATTCGCAAAAGCTATAATGTCAGTGGATGAAAGCCTCATCTAGAATAATTTGCCTCTCACTCTCCAAAAGAGGAACAAGGCGCCTTACTATGCTAACATAGATACTCAAATGTAAGAAGTACAGAAGAGGATAGATGAGATACAAGAGAAGCAGAAGGGACTAGACAGAAAGAGCTTGATCACTGGCATAGAGAAGTACGACGATGCATTCAAGAGACCTCTCAGCAAAAGAGGATCAACCAACAGGCTCCATCAGTCACTCACAAACATGCTCACCAGCACTCCCATAAACAGAGGAAGCAAGAGGAACCTCGGAAATGACAACTTAGAAGTTGGAGGAATAGGCACCTCGGGAGGAATGACTGGCCAAATGTATCAGACTATGCAAACTCCCAGAGCAAATAACGACCACAACAAACTGCTGCCCAATGACTACTATAACCAATCAGACACTAACAGCATCGTTAATCTTAGGAACCCTCAAGTCACCAATACCACTATAGTCTATTATTGTAATACCGATTATGGCGGAAGCTTTGTGGGGCCAAATTAGGGCAGAGATAAGAATCAGATTGGAGTGGTTGCAGGAGGCAAGGGCCATCACAAGAAAACCAGTACTATTTCAGGAGATATCATGAAAGACGCAGTGGATGATCCTATGTTCATCGAGGAGCTGATAAGTGGCATGGACTCAAGCAGAGGAGAAATCAATTACCAAAGAGGAACTAACTAGAGAAGGGGAAGACCTACCAAAGCAACTCAAGGAGCCACAGCCAACACTACTAACATTCCTAATATACAAGTTGATAGAGCAACTATTGAGTCTGATTTCACTAACCCAAATAGAGACACCAATCTGTTTAACAGTGCAAGAGAGCTTGGAGAAGACACACAGACTTCTACTAGAGATAAATACAAGAGCAATAAACTCAGGAATCCTTAGAATAACAATAACAACCTCCTCACTGGAAATATTTTACACATATTCAATAACGCAGATGATGTGCTTGGCTAAACAGGCAGAAGCTCGATCAGAACCAATCAGGGAGGAGGCTCGAAGAATCCAAACCTTGCAGGCACCCAGCAGTTTAAGAGGCAAGTCACCACCCACGAAAGTCAAGGAGCTCTACAGCATAAGTCCAATACTGGCAACAGTAATTTAAATCCCAAATCTGGAATGCACAATCCAACCAAATCAATAAACGAGAGTGGAATATACTTCTTCCAGGACCAGCAAGACATAGGAGATTCCTTCGAAGTCAGAGTGGTGGGAGAGGGAGAAGTAAAGAGCGATCTCTTGCAATTCATTCACTGCTAGGCTATGTTCATTGAGGAGAACAAAGAGGGACTTAAGCTTATGTTTTGATTTTTGTTTTTAGATTGATATTAGTTAAAGTTATATTACAAAATGTTATCTTCCTCGTCTTTAATGTCTATTAAAAGTATTATCCACTCTGTTTAGGAGCAACTTTGTTGGAATGAAATTCAAGTCACTGCTATGTTTATGGATTGCGATTACGGGACTTAGTATGGGAATGAAAATGAGTGAGAGACAAAGGCAGATTATAGACTCAATAAATAAAGATGACTCTATGGATAGCAAGCCATATCTAGGCGGGTACAACTCCGACCAAGCAAAGATCTTGCAGATTGATTTCATCCCAGACCCTGCTCTTTACAAGTTAGATCTCAGAGAGAAACAGTACACCAAAGCTACTATCGATCAAGTCCTTACATAGTCTCAGATTCAAGAAAACTAAAAGTAGAAACAAGCTCCGACTCGCACATTCAAAGAGATGGTCAAAGATTACTAGGAAGTTTTAGCCACTGGAGGTATTCAGAGTAACCTATTTAGATCAGCAGAGTTTCAAATCACGATGGTCTTAAACGATCTCAATGATTTAAATTAAGTTGCAGAGTTCTGGCTTTCTCAACAAGAAGTTAAAAGTGTCACTTTTGATAACTAGACCACATACAAGGACGGATAAGAACCTACTAAAAAGAAAACAAGATAAAAAGCATTTTTTTTAAAAGTAAAAAAAAGAGTGATTTATGATTTGTAATAACATAGTTTAAAATTGTGATTTAAAAACAAGTTTAAATATAAATTAGCTAACTCACAATTAACTTAAATACCTCTCAATTCTAGAGCACACCTCTGCGATCTAGAACAGAGTCTGTTTCATTAAGTGACTTAATTTTTGGGTTTGAAAACTCTTTTCATAATAATCACGAATCTGCAAATAAGTTTGCATCATAAAGACTTCTAAAGATCTTAACAAAATCACTATAAGTTCATTTGAAACAAACTAAGATGCTTAAGTGTGATAAGTTCGAAGGAGGAAACTTCTTAAAAGGTGCGCAAGGCATAAATGATCTATCGATGGAAGGGGAAGGAGTCGATGAGATAGAGTTTGATAGGGCGATGAGGGAGGAGGATGGGCGACAATAGCCCTATGGTGTAGTGGTTAGCACAGAGGACTTTAAATCCTTTAGCCTGAGTTCGAATCTCAGTAGGGCTGTCTCTTTTTTGGCGCACCATTGTTCTCCTCTTTAACTTTTAAATTCAAAATAAGAGTGGTGCCTTATTATCCAACAGAATTATTCCTCCCCTTTATTTTGTTTTATATCCAATTCGTCTAATTGCAAATATAGTGACTCTGATGCATGCATTTAAGGTGGAGTGATAAACATCTATCCTTTGAGTGAGCTTGCAAATCTTCCCGCAAAAGAACGCTCCTACCCTGAGCAGTCATTGGAGTACTGCCTTTAACTTAGAAACTAAGACTGAGAGCTGATGCAGACAAGCAGTTGGAAATTCTCTTGCGTAACTTATTCAGTAAAGTGGTTCTAGTCAAGAACTATGGACTTGGGATGCAAGTAGCTCAGGAGTTCAACCATTTATTTTACCTAACTTGTGTCACCTCAGACCTGCAGATAGTGTATGCAGGTGGATTCTTGACTGGGTTGGTAATACAACAAGTCAGCAAGCGACAGAGTCACCCTTTATAGAAGAGTCTCTGAAATTCAATCTAAGGTAAAGCTAAATTAGAATCCTCAAAAACTTCCAGAGAGACTCTCTTCATTTGAAAATTAAGACCTTGAGGCTCACAAATATATTTGATGCATTTTAGAATTATAGGCTTAGAGAAATCTCCAAAAGCAAGATGTAATGATAAGCTAACTCAAAATTTAATCAGGAATTTATTCCTAAGAATAACAGATGTAGAACCAACTAAAAGATATGGAGAGAATGGTTAAATCTTTTAAGAGGCTAATCGTCTAGTCTAGATTAACAAAGCGCTCGATGATATAACCAGAAAGTTGCTTTTAAAATTCTGAAACTGGCAGAACTCAACTTGCTTCATTGCCTGAATGATTTAACTATCTCAAGAAGCAAAATGATTTGCAGCAACAGTTACTTGAGTCTGAAAATTAAATGCTGATAGATGAGAATAGAGCTGATGAGATGGAGCTTCATAAGTGAAAATGACATCGCCAATATCTCTAACTTGCTTGAATAGAAGTAAAGAGAGTTAAAATTGAGATTAATTTTTGAGCTAAAGTCTTTATTATCATAAGGGAAAGATAACTCTGAACAGCTCAAACAAGAATTGAGGGCTAAGGTAGCTCAAATCTCAGAAATTTCATTAAAGATTGGTGAGATCGTTCATCTTTTACAAGTTTAAAAATTCTCAGGCAAGAACAGATACTGCGTAGAGTGGTTCGATAAGTACTCAGCCAAGCACTCAGAGCTAAACAGAAAGTACAACGACTAACTAGAAACAGAGCAGGGTATTTTGAAACTCTTGAGCGACATGGAATCTATAATGATCTTACAGTTAGCACTGGAGAAGAACTTCTTAAAGCTGAATGAGAACTTCCTTTAGATATTTGAAAGGAATAATGGAAGAGCCGAGCTAAAGCTGATCAAGAAGGAAGAAGAGGAAGAGTCCCAGATTTCTCACCCTTCTCAGTTCTAAGAGCCCTCTCAAGTGGTTCAATTGGGCATCAAGTTACAAAGGTATAAAAGTTAGGGTGTCTTTCTCAGATTAGTACAGCTAGCTGGAGGGATTGGTCATCTCTCTGGGGGCTAAAAGGCTGTTGTGGCTGCTTCTTTACTTTTTGCGATATTGAAAATTGAGGCAGCTCCCTTCTACATAATGGATGAGTTTGATCATGCTCTTGATTTATAATAGTTTAGAGGATCGATTGCTGCTTTGATAATGGAATTAGCTTCTGAGAGTCAGTTCTTGATAACAACTTTCAAGCCAGAACTGGTGGAGGGAGCTCAAAGAATCTACCAAGTTAAGACCAGGAATAATGCAGTGAGATAAGACTTATTGATCCCAAGAAAGCTCTTAAAATTAATATATATCCAGATCATTCAGCAAGGGCAGATTGAACAACTTGCCCTCTAAGGTGAAGAGGATCAAACATCAACTCGAATCCATTCTTAGCTAAGTTTATTTTTAATTTTTAGGCATTTCAAACCAAAAGGAGATAGAGATTATGACAATTTATAGTTTAAAACCAATTAAAAACAAAAATTCTTAAATTATTTAAAATAATGGAAATTGAGGAGGATTGATAACCCTTTTCGATTTATTTTTTAAATGGGGAAAAAAAATTAAAAAATTTTCAAACAAAAATTTGGAGAAAGTAATTTCTAGTAAATTGGCAAATTTAAAAATTTCAAGTTTTTTTTTCTTTTTAAAATAGTTTTGATTTAATTTAAATTTTGAACTGGGGAAATATTTCTAAAAGATGAGTTGGATTAAATCCATTTTGAGAAAGGAGCAGAGGACCCTGTACGATTACTTCTCAAATTCTTGTGATCAGCAGCTTTATTAATTGGACAAGGAGTGTAGCAGATCAAAGCCTAAATCAGGGCCCTTACTCAACAAAACCAGTAACTTGATGCTGAAACTTCATATAAGATTCTCTTAATAAAAAAGGAGACATCATATAGTAATTTGAAGTTCTTTGATGAGGAACAGAAAAAGATTAACATCCAACTCGCATCTATTAAAAACGACAGACAAGATATCTCCAAGAATCTTAAACAAAAATATATTATCAGATATTATTCAATAATTAATTATTTAGCGATCAGCAGCTCCAATAACTTGGACACTATAAAGAGACATCCTCAAAGTTTGCAAATCCCCAAGAGAAGAAGAAGTTATTATCTAAGAATCTTGAGCAAGCTAAAAAGAAACTATAAAACTTATTATGCATCTCCATAGTAGTAGATGATCTTTTTTATAAGTATGATATATCTGCTGGAAAATTACAAAACAAATAAACTTGGGTTGCATAATTATATTACCTTCATTTGTCCTTATCGTTTATAATATCAAGAGCTTTGATAAAGATTACAATTCCTCTGAACTCAGCATCAAGAGCAGGAATAATTATTTCCTTTTTATAGATAGACTTTGATCTTCCATGAGGTACAATCCTTTCAAATTATAGATTGTAACTGTTTCTAAGAATCAAGATCGCTCAATCTGAATAACAATGCCTTTAGAGAATTTGTCAAGTTGCTGTCCCCTAGCTTTGATCTAATTTCTAACAGTCTGCTCATTGAAATCATTCATCACCTCTTCAAATAGCTGCTAGTCAAAATTCACATCGATGAACCTGATATTAGCCTCCAAAGCGTTATTGCCTTGCTCAATCTCGCCAAACTACTTTGATTATCAGAGTCCTCTTCAACATCTCCTCTAGATTATAAAGACTAGATTATTACAGCTTATTTATACAGTTTCTCATCGTTTTCCTGTTAAAATTAGGAATTAGGAATTCCTGAGCTGGCTCTCTGATCAATCTCAGACTCAAATTTTAAAATGAAATATGATATCTACATTGCCAAATAAGAGATAGTTTTCTCTTAAGACATTAACAGCAGATGCCAACTATGAAGCTAATTGATTAATAACTCAGTTTCTAACTCTGGCAACTTTCTTTACAATTTAATGATAGCCTCTTATGCTGTGAATTGAGGGTTAGATTGTGAATGACCCTCTCTCTCCATTAGGAATAATGATTTATATTAGGAATGAAGAGTTTCGATCTATCTCTGATACTCTGACTGACTAGTTTACTTTGACTCTATCTGCTTGGTAATCTCATAGATGGAAGTAGCTTTGTTTGATAACTAACTTTTGAGTAGTAGCATACAAATTAAACTTATCCCACTCCACCTTTAATTTCATCATTGAGAGCAAGCACTTGCTTTGCTGCTTTAAGATCATCTCAATAAATAAACTATGGAGAACAGCTTGGATTTAGCAGCTAGATCCACACAAGCATTGAATCCAGGATCGCACTCAATAAAGTCAATCAACAGTCCTTTAAAGCCCTCGATCTATCTCTCTATAATCAGGTTTCGTAGCCTCTTTAATTAAAAAAGCGCAATAGCATTATTCTTTACTGTAGAGAAAGCTGGTTCCATCTTTTCAAGTGAGTCTACCTCTACGTTGAACTTAGTCTTGAGTGCTCTTACTTCAACCTCATGCTCGTTCTTTTGAAACATCAGTTATTTGACTTGAGCAGCCGCTCTTTTTCTTTCAGCCACAAGTTGTATGTGATCTGTAGAAGAAGACTTGATCTTGTCCTTGAGTTGAATTTCCTGCTTTTATTCTTCTTGTAGCTTTGATTGCAACTCTGCTGCTTTCTTTTTGACTTCATTAAGATTCTTGGATAGATAAAGTTAGTTAGTATATGGGAAAAGAATCTCCTTCTCTCTGGCGAGTTCGCTTTGCTTTTGAGAAGCCTAGGAGATTTCAGCATGCAGACCTTTTATTGCTCCTTTCTCTGATTAGCTTATTGTTGCTGGTCAGACCTTGAGTTGATAATCTCGTTCTTCATCTTTTAAGGACTTATGATTAGCTTCAAGGAGAGCAACTGAGGCATTGAGTTCTTCTATCTTATCAGATTTGTTAGAGTTTTCAGAGCTAATGTCTTAGTACCTCTCCTAAATCTGTTGCCTCTGTTCCATTAAGTACAGCTTTCTCCCTCCTCATAATCTCTATCTCTAATATAATATGAAGAGGATTTTATTGATAATTAAGTTAATATATTTAAATTTTGTCACTTAATCTCTTTTTAAATTAGATAAATCATTTTAAAAATATTATAATTTTGAATAATCCAATCTACATCTTTATCGTGAAATTAAATTGATGATAGAATTTAAATTTATTAAACAATAGTTTTGAAAGGGTTTTATTAAGTCATTTATATTTTGCTAATATTGAGCTCTTAGATCTCATTATAAACATTTATAATCGATTCATTTTACTCTTAAGGTTTATTATAAGTTCATACTAAAAATTTATTGAGGGTTTTAAGATCATCTTTGGATTAAATGATACTGTTAATAAATGACCTTGGCAGAGTATAGTGCTCTTTGAAGCGCTTTCTTTTCCTTCTCTAGCTTTTGGATCTCTCTGTACTCTTCTATTTCTTGCCCTAGATGCTCCAACTTGTCCTTTATCTAGCTAAGAATAATTTATTACAAACTGAGTTGATCCTTCTTGGACTTGCAGTCGTCCAAAACTCTACTCATTTTTTCCACTCTGCTATCAAAAGCCTCAGTGCCTGTGACTTGTTTCAGCATCTTCAAGAAACCCTCTTCACCATACACACACACTCATATGATCTGGAACTAAGATTGAGACTGCAGATTAAACCCAGCGGATTCAAAAAGATTGAAAATCTCCCTCTCTTGAATGTGGGCTCCATTAAGCAGGTAAGTTGTTTTGTCTGTGTCGCAGTTGTAGCTCTTTCGCACAACTACTTGCTCACTTGGCACTGGCATCTTATGCTGAGTGTTGTCCAAGGTAACCTCCACCCAGTACTCTCTTCCCTCCCCTCAGCTCTAAAATATGTTTAATTCACTCTTACTTTTTCTGCATAAATCGTAATCTTCACAAGATTATCATTATCGATAATTCAACCTCGCAAATATCTGGGAGCTTGATTTAACTTTTTCTTAAGGAAATGGTTTATTAAACTTACATTGAGCATTAGGGACCTCTCTTACTTGGATTTCTTTTGGTGATGGTCACTCAGAACAAACACAATAGCTGCATTTAGGAATAAGCATTTACAGAGAACAATCAAAAATGAGGGAAAGTCAGTCTATTATCATTTGAATTTACTTACCATGCAGGAAATTGCTCTTGCCTTGTCCATTATAGCCCAATATTAAATTGCAGCCCTGAGTCAGTGCGTCTTCATCCTTCATTTCCAATTCTTTGTAGCTCACGAAATTATGAGCACGAACTCTCTTCACAAACATCCTGAAATTGTTAAGTTCAAAAAGCTTTTTTGTTACAGGAGAATACTACTCTCTTTAAATTCAAATTAATTATAATTCCGCAAAATATCGCAACTTCATCTAGTAAAAATCCTAATATAGAATTAAATTAATGAATGCAATTTAAAAACGAAACACAGTAAAAAGGAAAGCTTTAAAATCCCTCCTAAAATCAAGTGCACTGGTTGAAATCTTTAGACACCTGCACTATATTGAAGCTACTCGTCTGTAGATTTTGAACAGGAACTTTTATATAAAGCTGATTCCTAGATTCATAAACTTCATGAGTGTGAGAAGTGTGAACTGCTTTTACCGCTTTCACTATGCCAAGAAGGAGGTGCAGATATTTGACATTAAAACTCTTGACTGGCAGACAAAACCTCTAGATGGTTCAACAATGCATAAGCTATTTCACTCTTGCTAAGTTCTCTAGTGCAATGAGAGTGCGAGAGTGTTCTTGGTGGGTGGCTAATACGGAGAAACAACTTTTGAAACTAATGTATGCGAGTATATTCCAAGAACTAATAGGATTGAGCAAAGAGCTAACATGAATCTTGCGAGAGGAAGCATATCTCTGTGCACTGTGATGGGAGCTTTGATATTTGCTGTAGGCGGGAAATTCACTCAAAACCTAGGTGAACATTTTGAGAGAGTGATTTTGAGTGATAAGACTGAAAGGTACTATATGCAAGACAACGAGTGGGAAGTAATGACTCCAGTTTTGAACCAGCCTAAAATTGGTATGGCCCTATGCAAATTCTAAAATAGGTTTCTGTATGCCTTTGGAGGAGACAACTGCCTTCCTAAAAATAATATCTTGGACGAGATAGAGATGCTGGACTTGGCAGAGGTAGATCAAGAATCTGACAGCGAGGAAGAGGAGCAAAAAAATTAAGCAAGAAAGAAAACTGAAGTAAAGAAATGGGAACTACTCTACATTAAAAGAAAGCAATGGACTCCTGTTAGCTTCTGCTAAGCATTAATATTTTAAAGAAGCAACATTACTGGACGATGAAAGAATCTTGCTTATTGGAGGAAGGAAGAATCTTACATAAATAGCTGGTGCTTTTGTTTTCACTCCTCTTTACAATATATTTTATCCAGAGGCAGGGACCCTGATTCCGTTTGAGCAGCCAATGATGGCCCAGGATCACTTCCATAGGAATGGACAGCAAGTTGCTAAACTATATGAGTAATACTTCTTCTTGGGGACTAGCTTCATCCATTGCTGGAGCCAGGAACTAAGGAAGTGGATTGTAGCTAGTGAGGCCCACATGGAAATTAACAAACGCTTACATCCTATGCCAGATTATGAAGAGAGAAAATCCTTGGAGAAGGAATTCGAGAATGAAGAGGAATTTAAATACGATCAGCTCACACACAGTTTGTTTGCTAGCGTAAACTCAGATGACGATTTATTCAAGCCACTAGACAACTAGGAATACGATTACTCCGATTTATTCAATTGAATGCCCATCTAAACATTAATTCTGAATGTTAAACCAGCCAATGCAAAAATGAAATAGGTTTTAAAGTTTGAAAATATGAATTTCTAGTTTGATGATCAATAGATTAGGTGAATTATAACCTAACTCTAATTTTAAATTAAGATAAAAGAGGGAGCCAAATGCTAAGACAGAAGAAAGCCGTCATGGATAAGGACGAGACTGGGTGTAACATTATAACTGAGAAGTATCTGAAGGAATTATGTGAGGAGAATGGTTAATACGTCATTCTTATGAATTATTTTATAATGTTTTCACTCCTCATCTGAACGACACAATCTACCTTCACTATAAGGGTAAAACAGTTGTTAGGAAGTTAACATGATGATGTAGGTTTTAAAAAGATTCAGAATCTTGAGAGGTACACTAATCTTAAATCCATATGGTTGGAATGCAACGGAATCCAGAAGATTGAGGGACTAGGCCACCTAAAGCAACTCAGGATGCTGTAAGTTAATCACCCTTACTAAATACTCTATAGATACCTCCACTAAAACTCAATTGATAAGATGGAGGGACTGATGAGTTGGTTAACTTGGTAACACTCAATCTGTCCCATAACAGGATAAAGAAGATTGAAGGCATTTCCAATCTCCACCAGTTGAAGTCCCTCGACGTCTCTCATAACATCATTTCAGAGTTACTCATTATTTTTAGCTGGAGGGCTTTGAACAGATATAGACTTGTCCCTCCCTCACATCTGTAGACCTCTCAAACAATCAGATCGACTGCTAGGAGGAGATAGTACCCTTCTTTGAACTGTGCCAGCACCTATGTTGCGTCTACTTAAAAGGTAACCCATGTGTGCGCAAGGTGTCTCAGTATCGTAAACGCATGACAATCGCGCTTAAGAACCTATACTACCTCGACGATAGACCAGTTTTCGAAATAGAGAGGATCGCAGCTGATGCATGGGTATAGGGCGGAGCTGAAGCTGAGGCAGAAGCAAGAAAGGCTTACCAGGACAAGAAGAACGCTGAAATGAGATCCATCACCTAGAGGGGAAGAGAACTGACTGAGGAGGGGAAGAAGAGGAGGAAGGAAGCCATGCAGAAGATGCTCGACTAACTCAGAGTGGAGAAGGAAGACATGATAGTCAAGAGAGAGAACCTGAAGGCGGAGTACAAAGCTATGGCTGACGACCACCCATAGAAGAACTACACCCTACTCAAAATCAGAAAGATAAATCATCTTTATTATAGATTGAGGACGACTTGAAGAGCGAGTACTATAAGCTAGTGGGAGACAAATACCCAACTCAGACTCCTTCAGTTGCAAAGCCCAAGGCTCCTGCTATTTCAACCAAGACTTTTTAGGAGGAGTAGCAGGATCAACAAAGCAAACAAAGACAGTAAGATATGAAGTAGGAACAAGACAGACTTCTCAGAGCTCACCAACAAGAACAGAGAATCAAGCAGATCGAAGATGAGGAGTATAAGGCCAGAGAGAATCCTAGAGGTGAGAAGGCTTCGGGTACTATCCCATAGGCTAGACCTCAAAGTTCTGAGAGAGGTGCTCCTATATAAGGTGGAGCTATTCCAGCAACATCGGACTCTGAGAGTGATGCAGATTCAATAATGAGAGGCAAGAGAAACGTGATATAGTTCAAATGGACAGCTGAGTACGAGGACTAGCTGGAAATCTTACTAATGAAGAACTTCTTCGATTTCAACAAGACTGCTAAGGAATTCGCCCGCATCCTTAACGAGCACGTGGATGAGGACAAGTGGTATGTGGTAGATGCTAAGTCTCTGCAGCTCAGGTGGACTGATATAGAGATTAGAAAGTATCGACTCAACCCTAACGCAAACACCATAAGCGCCATTTATAAAAATAAACATATTATAGTTCTCTATACGTACTTATGAGTTGTTTGAATTGGTTCTGGACTGAATATGGCCGGATCATAAAATGAGGAAGATGATATGGAGGGTGATGATGATGAGGAAGAACTGCCACCTTTGGAGCAGGCAGAGATGGAAGAAGAGAAGGAGAATAGTGCTAATAAGCTAACTAGTGGAGGAGCTAGTGGGTCTGTCTCCACCAACAACACTGCCAGGTATGAGGGAGCAAGTTCAAGCGACGAGGAAGGTAGTTCAAGCGGAAGAGTGACTTTCTACACCAACTTAGATGAACTGGACTGAGTGAGTGACCTAATTATTTATTATATCTTCAACTTAAATTTAAATTGTAGTAGTTGATTAGTAATAAGAATAGAGGATAGTCTGATTAGGCTTAGATAGAGCAAAAGTTGAAGATGATTAAGATGATACTGAGAGGGGAGGACTACGATGATCAAATCTACCTTCATCAAACTAGTCAGCTCTTCTCGCCTCCCAACTACGTAAACCAGCAAGATCAATCTAATAGATTCGCACACACCCTAGGCTTCTAACAAAGGCAGACAGATGTCAAAGACAACAGGAAGATGTTCATGAGGAATAAGCTACAGAGAGTCCAACTCCAGAATAAAGCTTCCATCTAATACCAAAGAGAGCTCACCAAAATGGCAAATCAGTCTCTCCAGATGCACCACGCCTATCATTAAATATTACGACAACTACTTCATTATAATTATAGCTGCCCAAGTTGGAATTGTCCTCCCACAGAAATCAGAATATGACAGACTTGACCTTCGCAAACTTTACTCCTGCAAGTTTGAACAAATACCAGGCCTCACTTAGACTTAAGTTAAGCTCTCTAAAAAATATTTGTTAAATCCAAACTAGACCCCAGGAGTGCCAAAGCTAAACTAAGTTAAGTTGAAGAAACTGCAACTCCTTAACCCCACCTTCGAAATAAGATAACTCAATGGAAGTTCTTATTATGGAAATGGCTTTGACACCAGCAAAAGAAGTGCAGCTGCTGAAACTGAAAGCAGGCTAGCTGGATTCGGAGGAGGAGACAGCATTGTGGATATTATTCAACCAAAGGAGTCACTACATTTTCCAATCCCTCAGCATGTGTTGAACATGACACTGAGTGTAGATCTCAAGAGGTAACCCTAAAGACCTCAGCTCTTTGGCTCTTTCTCCCCACAATCTGAACTTGAGCTTGGAAGATCCCAGATAAAGGTCCAAGGACTAAGATAGAGAGAGGAGCTCTAGCGGCACGGAACAGAAAGTCCATCATCAGGCTAAACATGCTTAAGGAAAATACATAGAGCGTTCTAATCTCCCATACTTATTTAATTTAATAACATAGACTAGGGTCTCAGAATAATCAGTAGCAAAGAGAGCAGCACATAAAGGCTTAACTATAATCTTAGAGACTCAAATGAGAATTCCTCCAATCAAGCTTTAGCATTCCTTGGATTAAGAAAGAGGGAAAATGAACAACGACAATCTAGTAAACCAAAGTCTCACTAAAAGTTAATAGAAACCAGGATTCCTATCCTACAAGACATCAAACAGGTAACCCTATCCGATTAATCATGTAAATCATTTCAATGACCCAAACATCCAAAATTACAAAAAGTAGTACAGCAGCACTTATCAAACTATCAAGCACGATCAACAGGCTCCATCCAAATGACTATACTCTGGTTAAAACTTCTAGCTAGTTCAAAAATTAAAACGGACAGGATTCTTACCAGCAGTATCAGAATACTGAGAACATATATTTTATCTATAACTTTGACTTAGCTTCTTATGGGTTAGTTTATTTTTCTTAACACGAAAAGAGTCAGATAGAGTAGGAGAATCCCTTCAAGGTGCAAATTAGTAACTCACCAAAGAAGAGAACAAGCTAAAATTTCAAGGGAAGTCCCCTAAAAAGTACTAACAAGAATCAATTCATGCATCAGAATTCAGTGAACTTCAAGGGGAATCATCACGACTCAACTTCCACAGTCTCTAAGTACACTAGAAATCCTCAGTACCAAAATGAGAGAGTGGTTGTTGGAATCACTCAATAGCAATGGGGTAATAATTTAGACTCTACAACTTAAGAGTAAGATAGCACAGTAGTAAGCTAGCCTCAAATGATGCCTATTAACATGAATGCAAACATGGGCACTATATCTGGAACAGGTAGTGGAGTGCCTCTTGCCACTGGCAAAGAATACTTCCAATCAAAGATAGCAAGCTTCGAGGCACAACCATTCTAAAACCCAACCATCCAAAACCTTCATGAAGACCAACTTATTTAAATCCTTTTTAAATAAAACTGAACGATTACCTAGTTAACCATCATATCGCTGATTAACAATTTTTTTATGATGGATTTGAGAACTCACACACAACTGGTAAATTTAATGAGATGATCTATGAAGACTACAGGACAACGCTTGAAGAATCCCTACGCTTTTACTTCTCAAGGATACTATCAAAATGTTTTTATCCAGAGAGCGGAGGCCGTCCTACTAACACAGGAGAAAGCGTTTTTGGGAACTAAAGTCTAATCACTAAGAGACAAGGAAACAAAGAGAGATTACAGAAGATCCAAGAGGAAAATTTCAACCGCAAGATGCTCAACTCAACTATTCAAAATCCTCTCTCAAAAAACAAAGCCACCATCCATTAGGTACTCTTAAAAATTATATCGTTTGCTTATTCTATCTTCTATATTATACCTATGCAAGATTTTCAACTGGAATAATGGAGAAGCGCATACAGAAACACTTAATCTGCCACTAGACATTTTTACACGGGTACTAGTTTCATAGTACTTGACAAAATTTGATTTCTTTATCACATTTAGTTTTTCATGATCAAATTAAATCAGATGAGGAAAATAGTAAAAATAAGATTTCAAAGTATTTTTTCTCTGCAGTAAGGGCATGCGTTCTTTCTGAAGAACCAACTCCTAAGGGCTTTCTTTTCAAAGTTGTGGCCGCATTAAAATTAGAATGCTAAATTTGAGAGTTACCTTATTCTTGATAGGTGCAAGTGTGATGGGGCATAACTCTACCTTGCTTTAACTTTTTAAGATCTTTTCTTCCTTGGAGATGATTTCCTACTACTGAGGTTTTTCTGATGGATCTGCAAGACTGTCTTCATCTTCTGCTTCTTCCTCGGACTAAAATAGGATGTCTATGAGTTCTTGCCTTTTCTGGCAGTCTCTTTGGAGATGGAGTTGTCTTGCCTCCAAGTCAAGGTACTTTTTGCAAAAGATCTGCTGGAACTTGTAAATGAAAAACAAAAGCAGGTAGATCACCCCACACAAAGCACCCACTATCCACAGCATCTGACCCTCCCGAGAGGGAATCTATTTATTTAAAATCAGCAGAAATATCACCAAGAAACCCAAACTGCATCGAGATACGTTCAAGGGCTGCTAGAAACTAAAGAAGAACGCATCCTCTCTCCCCAACTTACTCTCCTCCAATTCAATTAAATAACACTTTATTCTTCAAGTCCTGAGTCAGAAGAGTCTCTGTTGTCCTGTCCTGACTGATAGTGCTCCTCTATACAATGTCTTAGCAATCAATTACCTAACAAATTGTTCCCTCTCTCCATTAAATTAATTACACTTCACATTCCCAATTCCATAACTTCCACTATTCCATTAGGAAGTAAAATCAATACACATAATTAAATAAAAATCTCATAAGGAATTTTACCAGTCTCGTTCTCGCTATCAGCAGCAGCATTTATTTGTAAAGACCTCTTCTGTAAGCATTCACCAGCAAAATCAAAATACTTATCACTACGAGGCCTTTCAACATGTTTTATTTAGCTATTTGTTAGTATTTTAAAGCTTAACTTTTGAATGAGCTCCCCAAATAAAAATATAAAAGAATCTGAGGATAATGATGATTGATCTGCTTACTTTTACATTTACTAATTTTCCTTATCCTATATTGCTTAATCATTCTCAGAACTCTGTGGCTTTCGAATCGTGATCTCTTCTTCATTTGTTAGTTTGACTTCTGCTATAGTTATGTTTCTCAAGTCAACCAGCCTCTGCCCAAATTACTGTCTTATCTACTAAGGCATGGGAAGTTCTTTAGCTATCTACACAGTCTGCTTCAACCCTCTGTCTGGTAAAATCACATGGAAAATCAAAAGCTCAAGCAACTCATAAAACTATGATTTACTCAAAGGCAAATCTCTGTTGCTAACTGGCCCAAAGTTTCTACCATAGAAATTATTTTAATTCTTTTTTAATCTATTAACAAATTAAGCAATATATAATAAATAATAATTAACCTCTTGTACTTAATCACTTCATCAAAGGCAAAAGGTTGCCTCCAACACCGAAAGCTTGATTAGGATTGATGAATGAGGTGTTGAAGGTTGAATTGAACTAGCCAGCCGAAGTAGGTATAGCATTTCCTTGCAAGGAGAGGAAGTCAAGGTGAGGAGGTACCATGGCTTGAGCGAATTAGGCTACTTGATCTTGATAATCAACCTGCATAGGTTCTTCTCCCTATTTGGCCTGCTTCTTCTTATTCTATTTTGGAACTTTTCTTTCTTCAGCAGCTGCTTTTTTAGAGTTGCCTTAATTCTTAGTTCCTTTTCCTTGAGTTCTGGTTCCCATTTTGAAGAAATTCATGTCGTTAATTTTGGACTGGCTTACAGGCTTCACATTCTTTGACTTAGAAGGGGGTTTTTAATTTTGAGTAGACTATATCCCACCTTGATTTGTTTGCATAATGTTTTAGAGTTAGCCGCTTTGAATGAGAGATAACATCATTTGCATTTACTCTGGTGTGAGCTAGTTAGAATTTAGCTGTTAAGCCTGAGTGTTCTTAGACTTTGAATTCTTCTTTGCATCCTTTGCAGCTTTAGCAGCTTTTTCAGCAATAGGTGTGGCTGATGAAATGATTTTCTTCTTTTATTAAGCCTACTTTCCAATTGGCTGATTTTTGGGTCTGGCTAGAGCTTTTTGTTTGGCTTGTGCTTTAAGAGCATGTCTGGTTAGCATAGATTTCTTGCTAAGCTCAATTGCCTTGGGTTTTGAGACTTTTGGATCTTCTTTCTTTGTCTGGCTAATAGCATTCTATTTTGAGATGATTTTCTTTGTCTAAACCTATTAGGCTGCTTTGGCCTTGGGGCTTATCTTTGGGACTTTCTGAATTGCTTTCTTTTGCTTTAGAGTTTTTCCTCCTACTTTACCACCTTGCTGCTTTCTTTAAAAGGGCTTTGCTGGTACTTTCAACTGCTTCTTCTCCTTCTAAACTTGATTCAATTTCTTAAGTTGTTCATTTAGCTACTTTGAATTGAGTGCCTTCTAGCCCTCTTTGTTGAAAATATCCTCTCCCATCTTTTAATGCTTATCACAAAACACAGGAATAAAGTCTGTGTCATCTTTCACGTTATAGATCTTCTCAATCTCAGACCACTGCTTAATTATTCCTCTTCTCACTCCACATCTCACATGATAGCTGTGGTGGCAGTTCTTGTAGTCACACTAAATGCACGCTCCTGATCCTCTCTTTTGTCTGCACATATTACACTTCACCTAGAATCTTTTCTCATTCACTGTTCCATCTATCTTGGTTTTCAACTCATCAGAGAAGAAAATATCTGGGCACCAGTTCACGCAAATCACATGAGCCCACTTATCTTTCTCAATTTGCCTCATAGCTCCATCTACGTCAGGGCACAAGAAGCATTTTATAGTATCACATCTCTATTACGGATTAACTTAGAGCACCTTGCATCTATCGCAAAGCCATGATCCTTGAGGGAGAGAGTCATAAATATCTCCTCCATAGCAAGACTAGTGAACTGCCACATTGCAAAGATCGCACATAACTATTTGGTCATCTTCTTCATGCTCGTATTCTAAACACACGTCGCATTGAATATCCTCATCATCAATGCTCTCATTGATTGTAATCTTTTCATAAGGCTTGATTGGATCAAATGAGTCTTCAACATCTATTTGCATCTGGAGTTCTTGATTTGAATTCCTTCCAGTTTGAGAATTCTGCCTTGACCTAATAACTGATAATTAGCTTAAATTCTTTTCACTGTAATTCAATTTATCCATTGTTGCTTGTCTCAAGGGAACAGTCCTCTTCAATGCATCATCAAAGACTTATTAACCTTGCTTAATTTACTTTCCCCTTTATCTAGGCTAAGCAGATTTCTTACTCTTAGCCTCATCAGTAATACTTAGGTTACTGATTCTATTTAAAAGACTATCATTAGTTTGATTTTGATTCTCAGTAGCTTAAAGAGGCAGCTTCTATGTGGTACTCTCGTTCTACTTTGAAATGGAAACTCTTTTCTTAGAAGCTTTTCTGCGGCTGGTACACCAAATGTTAGCTTTTGACTTAGACTTTGATTTGCTTCTCTTAGACTCATCTTGATTTGTGTTTGCAGGAGTGTCCTAAGCTTTTCTGTTTTGAGCTCTACCTCTTCTTGCTTTCTACTTTGGTGGTTGCTACTGCTAATTTGCGTCCGTACCCATAGTAGCAAAATCATTGCTGTTAGTGTTTACGAAATCCATCATTTCTTATTGGTTTGCACTGATAAAGTCGTTGGGAGCTGGATTGGATGCTTATATGTCGTTCATGATTTAGAAGTCCTAGGATACACTTTGGTAATCTTCGGATGCTTACTACTAATTAGCTTCAAGCTAGAGCTTTTATACCTATTGACTGAGGGTGTCAATCTAAGTGTTTGGATGGGATTCTCTGATTTCGATGAATTAATTCTCAATCTATGGAGCGAATGGGTTCTGGATTGAGATTCCTTGGGCTGCTGAATTGCTATTGGCTTACTGGTTTAACATATCTTGGTAGAATTAGGCAAGATAAGGATTTAGGTTTGAGAAATTGTTGTTGATGTTAAGTTCTTGACTCATAGTTCTTTTGTTGTACTTTTGTTATTGATGTTTTGAATTAATTTATGTTGTTCTCCTCACTATCAATCTTATACTGAGGAGAAAAGGGCATGAATATTTAACTGAATGAAGAAATCATTCTTCAAATGATGATATAGAATGTTATAATAATTTATTTGTGACCATAGTTGTTGGCCTTCTTCATTCCTCCAAACATGTTCTGATAGTAGGAGGACTGATTTTATGACGTGTCATTTTTATTCTATGACGATACATTAGTTTACTGATGATTGTCTTCATTTAATCTAGTGGATGAGGAGATGTAATTTTTAATGAGTTCCTCTGCTCTTTGATAATTGCCTCTATAGCTTTCCAATTGCACCCAGTACACGAATACAGAATAGGGCAGTCTAACTTCACTCTCATGGAAAAACTTAAACATTACTACATACTTTAATTTAACTGAGATTCTAAGAACTTTTAGATATTTGTCTCTCCTTAGTAGTATGCGATAGAAATCAAATACTGGCCCAATTAGACGCAAGAGCATTCTGCATCTCTGCCACAATAATGAAGCAACCTTCCATTAGTGTCGGTGCTTGGTTGGTAATAGTGATTTCGAAGCATCATGAATTTCTTATCAATAGATGAAAGAGCCGAATGGTAGTCCCCGCAAATGTATTGCTGCTCAAGTAAAACTAGGTCCATTTAATTCTCAAAATATTTATACTCAATTATTTATCCTTAAGAAATTTCTAGTTAATGAAATGATGATGATGATAATTTATGGAAATTAGTTTTAATGAAATTTGGTAGCTATATTTTCTTTCAATTTGAGGAGTACTAAACGGAACTTACTCTTTCAGCATTCTCAAGCATTTAGCTATCTAATGATTATGATTAGTCATCATCTTATATTTAATTTTGAGACATCTCATTTAAATCATCATGCCGAATCTCACCATTTCTCTCCTCCTATTAATTTTACAGCTCTAAATTAGCAAAATTATAATTCTAAATAAAAAAGTTAAGGTGTATACTTTTAAATCAATTATTTATTTCTCTTAGCATAACTTAATCAGATCATTTATTTTAATTCATTATTACTAGCTAATATAGCTATTTTTTAAAAAGAAAACTATTTAAAATGATTCACTTTAAAATATAAAATTTATCCACCTTTAAGAGAGAACTTAGGATAAAATATCCTTCTCAAAGATTCCAGACTTATTTTATAATATTTGTACACCTGAAAATTTTTTCCATCAAATTATAATTTTTAATAAAAGAATAGTTTAAAAATTCTGTTGTTGATAAGTCCATTTTTTAATAAAATTTTAGAAGTAGCTTCCAGGAATATTTTTATATTTTATGATAGGTATAGTAAATTAAAATGATTGATATATATTAAATTAGGAAATAGCCCCTAGGATTAACTATTTTGGTTGTTCTAATGCAAATTTTGGGAGCTTTTATGTTCATTCTGTTGATAAAATTACTCAATAAAGTTAAATGAATTCCTTTTTTCACTCACATCCTTTTATTTTTCACAGCTATCAAATTATAAATCAATCTTTCTATAATTTCAATTTTCTAAAATCTTGCTTTTTAAAAGATTAAGCTACAAAGTTGAGATAGATTGTTAAAATTATTGTTGCTAAAATATTTAAATACTTATTATAATTGAGAATTTAATAAATAAGAATTGAATTAGTAATTGAATAAAAATAGAACAAAGCAACTGCAGTTGAACTATCTCGGATTTAAATAATTATTTCACAATCGAATCAGCATGAAATTATAAGAGATTTAAATCCTTGCAATCTTTGTGTGGGAGAGCTCAATATAAAGTAATAAGCGACCCAAGTTTGGTTATAGTTGATAGTGTTATTATAATGAAATGCGCAGATCATATCTCTCTGCTGAAAGAAGTTGCGGAGATAATTAAAGAAGAAACTCATATTCATATTTATTAGATATCAAATAATAGATTTTTATTTCAACTGCCACGAGGTTGCAACTCCTCATTTATTATCTTAGTCAGTCATCGATTTTATATTAATTTTATACTGTATAATTATTTTAATATAAATAAGAACCATTAATTAATATGATTAAATAACTATCTGCTTCATATGGATGATTTTGATTGATACTATTTTGTTCAGATATATTATCAGCTCTTAGCGAAGTGAAAAAATTTTG
Organism: Tetmemena sp. SeJ-2015; assembly: GCA_027382625.1. Classification (NCBI taxonomy): domain Eukaryota; phylum Ciliophora; class Spirotrichea; order Sporadotrichida; family Oxytrichidae; genus Tetmemena; species Tetmemena sp. SeJ-2015. The sequence goes on along the minus strand of JAJKFJ010022707.1, from coordinate 26,531 downwards.
GCCTTTTGCAGATTGAGTCGATTCCTATATTTGGCCTTAAGTTGCTCTCGTATTTTTATTTACGAAATTATTGGAGTGTTATACAGGCTTTATTTGAGATTTTTAGCTTTGGTAATTTAATGATTTCATATAAGTATGCTGCGAAAGGAATAAAATAAATTAGTGTAAAATATTTTAGTAGTCCAAAACTCACAAACCTATAAAAAATAATTAGTTTTTATTAGATAATTGTGCATAATACTTTTCTGAAATATGTAGAAACTAATTTTTATATTTGAAAACTTCCGTATGTATATATTTCGAATAAATCTAAGTAATAAACTTCAAATTTCTTTTAAAAAAAATTGTATCGATGCAGTCAATCCTATTAAGTTCAAGGCATTTTCTTATAATTTTATCATAGCATTTTTATTACTCAATGATCTAAATTGCAACCAATTTATGGAATAAGTTTTAGAATACTTATCAAAGGTTCGATAGAGTTGACTCATAATGGGAATAAAAAATGATTTTGCTTTATCGTAATTTTTATTAGCCTGGCTTTTATGAGCTTTAGCATTACCTCTTTTGGATTCTTCTGAAGACTCGCTACTCTCATAATATATTCTAGAGTTATTGATGCTGGGTGTGAGCTATAAAAGACTAGGATGGAAGACCCCCCTTTAAATATAGCTATCTATGGTTTAATTTTACACAACCCTTTCATAGGTTTCTTCCTCCTGAAGAGATGAAGACTCCTCGTATTATCAATAAATAAAATAAATCCATAATGCTTACTAACTGACCTCATTAAGTCCATCTGAGAAGCTTCATAATCTTCTTAATTACTTGTTTCAGACTTCTCTGCCGAGTGGGTTTTATCATGCTTATCAAGCATTTAAAAGGGAAGCTAGAGTTTTAGCTGATGAGTATATGCAGCAAAGTCTCTCGCTGTTTTCTAATAAACTTTGGAATCCAACTAAGCAACTGGCTCTAAGGAACTCTTGTCATCGTAATTAATGTCTACTGATTGATTCTCTAAATCTAAACTCTCCCTCTAACTATTATAATTACCCTCTTACTCTAAAATACAAATTAATTATAGATAAGAATCCAATAAAAAATAGTAAGCCTTACATTTCTTAATTTAATCTCTTTTATTAATTCTTCAAACATAATAATAATTGAAAATTATTAATTAAGAACGAAAATGAGATAAAAACTAGCTGCTAAAGTGAAACCTTAATGCACACAGCAGAGAATTAAAAGTGGAACCTTTTTTGCTCATTTCTAGGAAGAAGTTATATCTGAAGAGGTAAACCATATCATATATAATTAATTTATATTTATGAATTAGGGTTTAATAACTTGGAGCAAGGAGATATAACAGCAATAGACAGGATCATCTTTAATTAAATGGCTCAATGGAGTTTGCAGATATAGATATTTAAAGCGAATAAAGCCTAAAAATAATGGAAATTATGAAAATCTAATATTTCACTGAGCTAAGTGGGTGATAAATACACGTCGTTTTTTAGAAAGTGCATTGAATTTGTATTTGAAAATATGATAAATTTGCAAAATAAAAAATTCTTCCTTATATTTGCATCTGCAACATCCTACTGTTGATTACTAACTCTAACCACTCCGCCAGATTAAGATGGTTCATCTTACCTGCTTGGAAGGTGCGGACCGTTTTGGTTATCTTGTGGGACCTAATTAATCTCAGGAGATCCTTATATTTGAACCATCTAGGACTTTGATGTAAACCGCTTTTGTATTGCAATACAAGGATAAAATTTATATTCGATTATATCTTTTGTTCTACTCATATTCAAAATTATTTAAGGATAGAAGAGAATCTCTCCTAAGCGAGTGAAGAATTTGCACAATCTTCTAGAAGAAGAAAATTTCAATTATATATATATATATGCTTAGTTTGCGTAATGTTTTTATAACTAATGATAAAGTTTTAATAAATAATTTTTGAAGAAATAGTGAATCCCAAAGCGTCAATGATGCGTTATTTTATTTATGCTTTGAAGAGACTCAATCAACATAGCGACTACGAATATATAAGTTGTCGACTGCAAGTCCATCTGAAGCCTGTTTATAATTATCATAGTCAAGAAAATTTCAGATAATCCTTATCCAAGTTCATTATTTAGCCAAATTTAAATTATAATGAAGCTAAAATAATATCGGATGAGTATAATTGCGTGATTGGAAGTTATAATTTTTTTAATAAACAGTAATTTTAAGGATGGTTTTAAATAAAAGCTTAAATGAACAATAAGAGATTTTCTGAACAAATCACTTCTGGGAGCTTCCCTTCTTCTTCACTAGGGTACTTGTGGTTGCTTAATAATAACTTGAGAGCATGTTAACACACTTGAAATTAGCATATTATAAAATGGTAAAATTTTAAATTACAACTAAATTATTTTAGATAGAGCGAGGAATACTTTGAACTTATTCTATCAATGCAGCTGTGCAAATTGAGAATGAGGAAATTTTCGTATAGCCTTTGTTTACTCATGCACAAGTTAGCTTATCTTTAATTTTTTTTAAAAAACTACAACTTAGCGATTCAAATAACGAGAAGCAAATACTACTAATAATGCAATAAATAAAAAAATAGGATAGACTCAATTTAAATATAAAGTGCATTTTAATTAGCAATCATCCCTTTTCTTATTATCTTTAACTAATTTCTAATACTTTTTTGTTTTTTTTATCAAATTTTAGACCTTCAATCACGCAGTCATATTTATCTTATAATTAAAGAGCTGGCTTTTAAACTGTAAAGTAGATGAAGCCTTTCTGATAGTATATTATTATGAAGTATGATTAAATTATACTACCATTACAAATGGGAAGTGTCTACAAAGATATAACGTTGTAATAAACTCTGAACCAATAAATTAGCCTGCTAAAAAATTTATGGATGAGGTAACTCTTTGCACACATCTCCTACTAAGAAGCTACAAAGATCAAATTTACTTTTAATTTAGCTTAATCGTATTCTAACAGTTTTGACTATATAATTTAGACTTGAATCGCCATTGTTTTTGGATTTTTTTGTTTATTTTTCTTTTTGATTAAATTCTCATATATATTATCTATTTCAATTGAAGTATAAATATATTTAATATAAGTTGCGTCAAAATTGAGAAGGTTTTGATTGAGAGTTTGCATCTTTTAAGGCACCTCTCGTCTTCTTCATTCTCTACTATACTTATCTAGAGCACACAACTGAACATTTTAGCAACGATGAAGATTATTCTCTAATCAAATCTTAATTTAACATAAATGGAGACATCGCATTATTTTTAAAAATTTTCCTTCCATTTAAAATAAATAATTGCTACTTCATTGTGCCCGAGAGATAAGATAGTGAGAATATTTTTAATGATTTCAAATTATTCTCTTGAAAATATTTTTTTTTAATAGCAATTTTTTTATTAAAATTGAGTGAAAAGTCGAATTAAAATTTAATGTTGGTTATTTTGAGTAATAAGAGGCTCTTGATAAATATTAGAAGTAAGTAGAAGGTTTCAGAGCCATTGGAAAACTGAGCATTAACATCAGTTGAGAGCTAGTAATCTAGATTAGTTTGATCTCTGAACCCTAACTTTTGCTGCCACTCCTTTAGAATCAGCAATTCCATAATCAAAATAAGTATCAGACTTATTAACAAAGATATTCTTGAATGAGACAGTATTGAAGTAAAGGGTTACTGCAAGACAAATTATTGGCACACAAAATCCTTGTAAAAGACCAAACAAAGAAATCAAATATAATTCAAATTAGAAGCTGCACTTATCATTTCTTAGTTCTTTCTGCTGCTTTAAAACACTTTGGGAAAAGCTAGTTGATATAGATTCAAAAACAATAATTGGACAGCCACTATTCCAAAGGTCTTATACTAGTACTTGAATGATACCATTAGATATTGAGCATCGGTTTCTGCATCTGAATAGTCGAAGTCAAAATTATAAATTCTCTAAAATCATCCAAATGGTAGCCGGAGATAAAGTTTGGAGGTGGACCACGATGGATGTTGGAAACATTTTCTAAATATATAGTTTGTAGGTTACGATTGCCATTATTAGTTATATTTGAGGGTGGTGAATCAGTAGGAGGCCTTTGATTTTGAACTGGAAGACTCATTGATTTGTTTAGATTCTTTTCTAATAACATAATATGATAAAATTAAAACAAAAAAGGCCTAAATATAGGTTGAACTCCTTTAAAGATACTTTTAATAGTTTTAAAGCCATATGTAATTAATTTATTGATTTTAATGTTAACTATGTGGCATGCACAAGAAAGGGATAATATGCAGAGATTTGAAACCTTTTATTTCAACTGCAGCTGTTTTGCCTCCTCTTTATTTTGCTTTCTACTGTCTTTTATTTTCCATTAAATTATGGCCTATAATGATTGTTATTATAAAAATTTTATATTCTAAGCAATTTATAGATTCTTAATTTTGCAAAAATAAAAATCCAATCACCATTATATATAAATAGGCTATAATCATTTTACAAATATTTTACTCATGTTAAATAATTTTAAATATGGATAAAAGAAATCTTCAAATAATTAATTAATTTATAATCTCATTTTTTGTAAAAATTATCCATACTAAAATTTAAATCGTTTAAACCTAACTAAATATGGTCTATAGTATTATCTTATAAGTGAATTTTAAATTAAAATCTTCTACTAATTATACTTTGAAGAATATAAGAAGAGAATGATGAAGTTACAGTATTGTGTTTCCTCTGCTTGGACATAAGCTGATGTGTCGGACTCATCGAAACTGCACATCATATAGAAGGCCCATATAGTTATTGCAAAAGTTATAAATGAACTCACAATTTGATATCTTCTAGACTTTTTTAGTTTAGTTGAGATTTATAAAATTTTTTAAATGGTATGTTTTAAATTCTTGAAATAAAGAGCCTTATTAAATTATTCAATATTGTATAAATGTGAAATTAAAGAAAGTATATATATTTCACAAAAATATAAAACTAATATTGAGCCCTTGATATAATAATCTTGCGTCATTTCTATTGATTTACCTATTTAAAATAACAAATTCTAGACTATTTCATTCAATATTTATTGATTTTAAAATATTTTCAATCTAGTAAACTAATGGATTGACACTTTAGACACCATTCCTATTTTTAAAGGAATATAATTTAAATAAATATTTTCTATTATAATATAAAAATAAAAACTCATTTATTTTATTTCCTGCTTTATGTTGGAATAAACGTGGCTTAAACTTAAGTTTCGAAGGAGAATATTATTCGAATTGTAATTTGAATTGATATTTATTATTAACTTACTCTGCAGAATTAAAATAATTTATGAGATCCCTCTTAATTGTCCTAATTAATTGATTCTCCGTACTCCTCTTATTATTCTAAATTAATTTTTGATTACTCCTTTAGTTTAAAATGCAACTATTTTTAATTAATTTAGAAATTTTACTAATTTTAGAAAAATCTTAAGTTTGAATTATATTTTGAGTAAATGATTATAAGTACTCTCTATATTTTAAGCAATAATAAGAAGAGTAGCTTTTATAATCGAGTATGGAGTCGGCTCCAACCATGAATATAAAGGCTGCCACGAATAAATGGTAGATATCTAGATCTAATATTTGAGGATAGCTGTTGAAATCTCTTGAGATATTAGAAACAGCTACTGAAGCAGCTATTATCCCCAGCAAGCATTTAAATATAAATTTAAAGATGCTCAGGATTAAGTCCTTTTTCATCGCAAATTCAAAAAGTTTCTTGAATTCATTAGACTCGTCTTTGTATTCCTAAAATACTTGCATTCTTTCACTGACTCTATATAAATTTGCTCTAAAATTTATAATGATTAATCATTATGCCAATTAATTTAATACTCTTTTACCAATTCAACATCTCTTATATTCTTATTCATCTTCTCCTTGGAAAATGACTTAATATTTCTAGACTTATGATATATAAATTGAGATACTTGCTTATATATATAATGCTCAGTTTCTTTGTGATTTAGTTTAGAACATAAGGGATTGCTATGCACTTGCGCTTTTGTTCCACCCGATTTAAGTACTCAAAGCTGAGCTAATTTTCTTAAGTTCTTCAACCTCTTGCTGTAGCTTGAGTCTAGCCAATCTTTCCTTATCCAATCTATGCTCTAGCTAGGAAGCATAAGATCTGGAGCTTTTGTTTCCAAGAGTTCTAAGAGATGATCTAGTAGCCTTTGAATAAACAGAGGCACCATCGTCTGCATCTCCTCCTCTAGAAGTTTGGAAATTGTAATCCTTTCCTTTGTAGAAATGTGGCACTCTCTTTGATTTAGGCGAGAGATCATAATTCTATTGCTGTTCTTGGTTTTGAGCGCTTTCATTTTCAATCAATTGCAGCGTTTCTAAGTCCTCTTCAATTCTCAAAGTTTCTTTGAGGTTTTCGAGTTCCACTGGATCCAGATTCTAAACCTTCTCAATTATCTTTTGTTTGAGGAGGTCCTGAATTTCTTGAGACTAAGCAAGTGCGTTTAGATTGTTGTGGTTGAGTTCATTCTTTGAATAGCTGTCCTTTAGTTGTTGATCTTTTTGGGAAAAGATTTAGCTGCTATTTCTCAGGAAACGAGAGTCAACTCCTTGATTATAGTTCCTGGCTCTGTTGCTGCTGACAGCAGACTAAACACGATTTATTCTAAATTGCTTCAGACTTATCATAGACTGGGTGTCTGGTTCTTAGTTTACATGGCCATCTCCACCTGTTTGGTGCTAAGCGTTTCTTGTCACGTTTTTAAAATTCTTAAAAACTCCATCTCAAAATATGAAAAATATCATTGTTAGAGATATGTATAAAATTTAGTAAATATAATTTGTTAATCATCTAATGTATTAAGATATATTTTTTTGACAATTAGGGATTTGTAAAATTCTTTAATTTAGCTAATGAGGGGGGAATAGATTCCTTCATCAAAATTAGTCTAATAAAAGATCAATGAAAATATAAAACATTCTCAATGCTAATAACTCACGGAATACTAAGTTTAGAAAAAAAATAACCTAAACTAATTGATTCCTCTAATAAAAAAAAAAGATTAATTACATAAGCTGAATTTAAAAATGCAGGCTCTTGATAGCATCCATTCTTCGTAGCTGAACCCTTTATAAGTTTTAATAAATCTGTCCATTGATGCACAATGGATTTATTAGTTTATCTTTTTTATTAATAATTAAAGTGGAAATAAATAAAAATATATAAAATAAGAATAATAATTTCTATAATCTCTAGATCTGTATGACTTAACACTTTGAACATCTTCATTGAATCTCTATTCTCTTTGCATTTGTTGAATTTGTGCTATCTTAGTCTACTACTGATTTGGTTGATTTGTTTGTTGGTTAGCAAAGTTCAATTTTCTTTAAATATTTTGTTTATTGAGAGATCCCTTCTTAATGTAGGCTTGCTTGTTAGTCGAAGACATGGGCCTCTGTCTGGATTTAATTCCGTCATATTCAAAATTTTATAATAATATTGTGTTTAAATCTACGGTCTCTAATCCTAGTTTATGGTTTTGAAATAGTTGGCTTAGTTATTGCTCGCGTGCTTTGGGCTCTCTATAATGCCAATTAATTAACTTCATTCATAATTACACTTTATATGTAAAAAAAGTTTTATCAAATAAAATTAATCAAAATAGGATTTAAATTATTAATTGATGAATAAATAGTTCATTAAGGCGCAAATTTGTTTATGCTTACAGTTTTAGAAGTATCTCTGAGTTTCAGGTTGGTTTTGAATCTACTGTCTCTGCAGCTTAAAAGGCGATAAGCTCTAGTTGCTGACCTATGGGATTATCCTGAAGTTCTATTGTGATCGAAGCATTGCATCACGGTAGTGACTCATTTAGTTAGGATTACTTCTTCCCAGCTCATGGTCCATCTAACTAAAACAGATATTTACTAAATAAGTTAAATTATATTAAATAAAAAACTGTTATGAGTTTATTATGTCTTTGAAATAAATTAATTATTTTAATTTAATTATCTTTTCATAGATATTGATAAATGAGATGCGCTTACTAATTGAACTTGTCCCCCAAAGTTTGATAGTACATTGGAAAGATTTAGAAGCGCTCAATAAACCTATAATCCATTAGATCTTAGATTATCTTGTTACCTGTTTTGAGCTCCGTTTTCCATGCGAACTCTTTCACTCCAGCCCAGTGAATCTGTCACGTAGCTCATGATTTTTACAGGAATAAAATAAAATCTTTATCAATTTTCACTAAACTCCAATAAAGAAGCAATAAATAGTGAATAGAATTGTCCATATATTAAATTAAATTAGCCTCAAATTCACTAACATATATTTAAGAATCATATATAGATGAAGATTCAATTACACACTCCGATACAATTGTATAAATTAGAGGACTAGCGAATTTTATAGTTTTAGCCCGTTTCATGACTCACACGAGTCTTTCATAATAGTCTTCATAGTACTTATTTTCATTTGATTAATATAGAAGAAATAAAATTAGAATCTGTTATCAGTTAAATTAATAAATGAAGAGTTACAAATTCACTGTAACACCACAATATCTGTAGCTTGCTCGATAGCATAGCAAAAATTATTATTAGTTTGATCTTTAATCATTTTAAAAGCATCTCTCTGCAGCAAGATATATCATTAGCTCTCTTAATCATCATCATCATTAAAACTTGTGTCGCTTATTACTCTGGATTTAGCAGTCAAGAACAAAAGTTGCGAGGATAAAAAGTTCTTAGAGCTATTAGTGAATCGAATGGTGTAATTTTTATTTAAATTGAAACCCTTAAAATGCCTCTATTTCTTCTATTTTATTATAACAAGTTATCTTTTTTGTTAAATTATGAGCAATAGTTTTAATGCTGCTCAGTGTTATTAATATTGTTGAGTAGTGATGGAGTCTATGAGGATGATGATGTCATCAAGGAACCATTCCCATATGAGGAAGCAGTTATACTCTAGTGGCTCTAATGAAGTTTACTCAAACCTATACTACTGGAGTTTATTTGTCCCATTTGTACTTATTATACTAACAGTTTATATTATCAACAGATTTAACATAATCTAAGTGTCAATTATTTATCAGATTTATTAAATAATTATCACCTTAAAAATTTCAATATTTTAGTATATTTGGAAAACAATTTTTAGAGAGAGAGTGTAATTTCAAAATTAAATAATAAATTGATAATATTACTTTTAGGCAGCTTAATACTTTAATTACTGGAGCTTAAGTGGCATGAGTGCATGGCTGATTAAAACATATTAAATGAGATTGAGAAACCAGGCATACCGTTGTTATTAGCTGAGGAGCCATATGCTTCTTGATCGAATGAGCCGCACATATTATAGTAGAAAATTTAATTAAAATTGTTGATGTTTTTAAATTAATAAATAGAGAGTTACAACTTAGAGACAGTTGAAATCTCTCAATCTCTCCCTGATCTACAGCTTGTTCGATAGATTATCAAAAATTAGTATGAGTTTCTTCTTTAATCATCTTCACAGCTGCTCTCAGCATCGACACACGACGTGCTCACGATCCTAATGACAAAATTTAACTTTTATTAAAACTTTTTATAACTCTTTACTGAGCGCTCCCACACAAAAGTAGCAAGGATATAAAGTTCTTAGAATTCCATGCTAAATTTAATACAGTAATAGTTGTTTAAATTGGACACACTTCAACAGCAACTAATCTGTTACATTTTAATCTGATGTTTAAATTGCTTTCATTTTCCATTAAATTCTTAGCTATATAGTCGCTCTATCCACTATTGAAGAGGTCCATAAAATCAGTTTGCCTATTCAGGTCTAGCATCGATGAAGTCTGTTCATTAGAACTCATGCCAGATCGAGATAGAGAGCTCTTCTAGCTCTTATCTCTCGCGTTCTTTATGACTTTAAATATTGGTTTTGTCTTAGGTTCGTTCTTTTGGTGAGGATTGTACACGAAATCAGGATCCAATTCTTGTAGTTGCTCTAGCTTAACGAATCTTCTAATATAAATAGTTATTCCTTAGAAGCGATATCTCTTTTCAGCTAGGTTCTTCCTGACTGCATAGCGCACAGTTTTCTGACTATTTCTTCTCTTCTTTTTTTCCCAATAGGAACGAATTCTCAAGTTTCTCTAATCTCTATTCAATGGGCAGTTCAAATCTTCTTCCATCATGCTTTAGTTCGAAAGACTCAAGTCTCTCATTTGGTTATCCTATTGTCTTTCCTCAAATAAATTAAAACATTACACTATAAATAAAATCCGATGATTTTTAACTTCTTCCGTACTTATTTATGATCAAATTTTTATAAAAATTTTGAAACCTTTGTTTAATAGTTTCCATATTGAATTATATTTTGCTCAAATGAATTAAAGCTATTATCGTGATCTAAATTTCTGCCATTATTGATTTTAAATGGAGCAAGTCCAATGCATGATCCATTCTTGCTTGAGCCACCAGACTACGATAGGTTTGAAGGCAATTGAATGCGTCAAGTTTCTAGCCGATTCTATGATCGGGTTGAGGGTAAGGTTGAAGTAATGGTGACTTTAGAGGATTTCCGTAGACTGGTTTGGGAATTTTAAGGTTATCAGAACTTTGCACTCTATCTCGGAATTTGTAGGAGAGATCTGGAGTTTGAGAATCATTGTTTGCAATCTATTGAGAATTTTTGATTAATATGCTCAATGCTGCTAGTTGGTATATTCCAGGGTTGAGTAGGGAGAGGTTAGGTAGTACCTTCATAGGCCTTGGCTACTGTAACATGCTCTGCTATACTGGGTGGGAATCTGAGAAAGCAGAACCAGAAAGATGACTGTTTTGAAAAGAAGAGGATTTTTCATCGTATCTGTTCTCAATATCAGTCACACTTCAATAAATTTAATTAAATGATTATCTAACTATAAATTATCAAAATAAATTAGGCTTCAAAATATATCCTTGAAAGTTAATCTTTAAATGAATAAATTTTGCTATTTTCACAGGATGATAATGTAATTTTGTGATCGTTTTTGAATACAATAATTTAAATTTAGCGATTTCACAATTTGATTTTATTTTTACCTATATTATTGTAAAATTGCAATCTAAGTTTAAGATTTTTTTCATTAAATCATAAATAGCGAGAAAAATAAAATCTCTCTCATCGATAAATATGGAAAGATAGAAAGCAAATGAATTATTTATTTTGAATTTAAAATCATAAATGAATTGATATTTAAAGCTATTATTTTAGGAGATTAATTTTTGAGGTAGAGTAATCTTGGTCTAGGAGGTAATATTGGCTGGTAGAGCGTTGCTTTGAGAGACTCTGTTTGGGTTTTAGTTGAGAAGTGAAAATTGTACTGCAGCAGGAGCAGGACCTGATCCTAGGTTGAGGTTGCTCATTCTGTAAGAAAGTGGAGGCGATTTACTACTGATCTGTGGGTGAGAGACATCTTCCATCGAACCCTCCCTCATCTTGTTCAGATTCATTTAAGATCCAGACAGCAAACTACTCAATTCTTCGCTCTACATTTTGCTTTCAAATTACTCTTTCCCCACTGCTTAAGGACTATGCGCGAGTATATTCAAAATAATTTTAAAGCTTATTTAAATTGGCTGCTTTGTTGGTGTCGTAGCTGAGCGATTTGGAAAATAATAAAAAGGAAGAATTCCAAGAAACAAAGGCGCTGTTATTTTGGTCTCGCTGGATTGAGATAGTATTGTTTTGCATGAGTTTTAGATGAATTCTTAAATTTTTATTTTTTATTGTTGATATCCACAATCTCAAACCTTGTTCAATTATTTAAATATCACACTACCCACAACTCCACTCTAATTGCGGTTCTAAATTTCCAATCACTAATCAAACAAGTTAGACTTGGTTTCAGCAATTTAAGACCACAAACGAATTAAATTGTTTTGTATATATCTCAATCTATCACCATAGAGCATGGGTGTATAATATTTTAGAATAAGATGAAAACTGTATATATAATTTAAATAGTATTCATAAATCTTAAAGATGCAAAATATCGTACTCAAGCAACTACTTAAGCAAGAGGTATAAATTATTCTTTCATCCACATCAAAATGTCTTATCGTTTTTATTTGTAATAGAAACCAGCTATGATGGCTTTGAACAGAAGGTTCTTCTCTCAAACTGCAACTTCATTCCATGTAAGAACTCAAATTTGGAAGCAAATCTAATTATTTGATAGAGAAAAGACTTGATTTTCTAAAAAGCTGATCAGCTCAAAGAAAAACCTGCCAAGGACTTCGCCTACACTTTTGGAGGACTTTCTACAGACTACATGTTAGATATCAACTACGATAAGGAGAACGGTGGTTGGCAAGCACCCTATTATCAAGAAGAACGAGCCATTCATGCTTGACCCCGCAAACACTACTCTACAATACTCAATCGAGTGCTTCGAGGGAATGAAGGCATACGTCTCAGTAGATAATAAGGTCACTCTTTTCAGACCAGAGATGAACTTTAAGAGAATGAACAACTCTCATATGCTTTTTTAATTCCATTTGCTCATAAGCAACTAGGAATACCTACCTTTGATGTTCATGAAGCAACTGAATGCTTGAAGGAGCTCATTAAGGTTGAGAAGGCTTGGATTCCTCGCAGACCCATGCACTCTCTTTATATCAGGCCTACTTCCATCGCTATGGATAACAAGCTTGGACTCTCTGTCGTCAATAAGAGCAAGACTTTCGTAGTACTCTGCCCTGTCGGACCCTACTATCCAAGAGGATTCTAGCCTGTTAAGCTTTACTGCGACACTCAAATAGTTAGAGCATGGCCTAATGGCTTCGGAGATAAAAAGATTGGAGCGTAAGTCACATATTATAAGCTAACGATTCCTTTAGAAATTACGGACCAACTATGAAAACTCAAAGAAAGGGACTTGAATTACACGGTGCAGATCAAGCCTTATGGTTATTGCATGACTTTGTGACCGAGGTAGGAACTATGAACTTCTTCGTGTACTGGAAGAATGCTGAAGGAGAAGATGAGCTGATCACACCTCCTCTTGACGGCACTATCTTGCCAGGAGTGACTAGAAATTCTATTCTCGCACTCTGTAGAGATATGAACAGATTCAAGGTCACTGAAAAGCCCTTCAAGATTCAAGAGCTTATGGAGGCTTGCAAGCAAGGCAGAGTTCACGAGGCATTCGGTGCTGGAACAGCAGCAATTGTGAGCCCAGTTAAATCTTTCATCTATGAGAACGAGACTTATGACATTCCTATTCTTGCTGAGAGTGGTGCTGGAAAACTCACTACAGAGTTGCTTAATACTATTCTCGATATTTAGTATGGGAAAATTAAGAAACCAGAATGGGTCGTCGAAGTTTGCGATGCCTGAAACCTCAGCAAAGCAAATAGAGCTTAAAATTTAATGGTTGACCGATTTACTCTCTTAATTAAATTAAAATGTCTTAAAGAGAGGTAGCAATTCAAAATTATATAAGTTAAGACAGTTAGATCGAGTAAAAGATTTTCACAATCATATATTTTGTTAATTTTTAATTTTCTTTCTAAACGCTAAAATTATTTGAAGCTAAGAGCTAAAAAACAATTGCGAAGATAAAGAGCTATTATCATAATTTAGCTACTGAAGAGAGAATTATCCTCATATAAAATTAACTAAAATAGAATTATAAATAGTAATAATACGCTCTGGCAATTAATTGCTCTTTTTTAAATTAACTTTGCTGCTATAAAAACAAAGTCATTTCTTATATAACTAAATATCTTATTTATTTAATCCTAAACTATATTAGATGAAGAGTCCATATTTAAATAATCAATGAGAAATATTCAATAGCAGAATATCTTTCAAGGCTGTTCCTCACTGGCAAATCTTTTGTGGATATAGCTTTGATATTTCCTAACACTTAAAAATAGTTTAAAAATGTTTTACTTAATATCAATGAGCCGATGATTATTAATTAAACTTACATAATACCTCATACAATACAATCTTTGTTGAGGGACAACTAATGCTGCACAATAAATGAGGTTAATAAAATCTTTATAATCTAAAATAAATTATAGCTAAATTTTAAGCCAAAGTAAATCTAGGTAAAATTATGTTTCTCTAAATGATGATTATTTTATAAATTTTTACACTCAGAATATAATTACAAGCTTTTTCTTAAATTTCTAATTGGTGAACTATTTTTATTCTGATTTTGTAGATGAATGATTCATATGCTGCTCTTTATTTAATTATATAAATTTTTTGTCTATAACTTTATATAGTTATAGGTTATGATTATTAATTAAATAATCCAATTCTGTTTTTAGTTTTATAAATAAGTTAACTAAGCAAAACCAGTCATCTTTTTCTATTAAATATTTGTCTATATTAAGATAACTTAAACAAGAAAATGAACAGAGGTGGAAATAGCTTTGAGGCAGAACTTAATCAAAAGGCATCCCTCAGCATGATGCTCGGTATCATGAAGACCTGCTTCAACGACTGCATTCAGGACTTCAAGCTCGCAGAGCTCAACGTCAGCGATAAGAACTGCATCTAAAACTGCTCCAAGAGGATGGCTGGCACCTATGAGATTATTGCTGAAACTCAATCAGCCATGGAACAAAGAGGAGGAAACTAATTCTGACTCAATCAAAATGTTGCATGATAATTTAAAATAAACAATTCTCTAAACTTCTCCCTCACGAAATATTACATTCTATTTTTTCAACTCATCATTCAAACATGTTTGAAATTTTCTCCATCATCATAAAATATTTTATGTTAGGTTCAGATAATTATTATCCTCTATTCTTAGAGGGTTATTGAGTTATCTAACTTTAAAATAATATATAAGGGTGCACTTTGAGCCCTTTGTTATACTTATGCCTATTCAATGCCAGTGAGCTTCAGTTTTTAGGTCAAACCATCTAACCTGGCCCCAGAATTAGTAGTTCTCTAGCCAGTTAAAGTACTTTGAGGTATTCCATTCTTTCTGGATGTGGACTCTATTGACCCTCCTCCACTTCGAAATTTGACACCAGAAAAAAAAGTTTTGCCTCGATTTAGCCCGATTCTCTGAGTGAGATAATCGTTTTCTTCGTTCTCCTCCTATATTCCATAAAGAAGTTCTTTTTTGGCTTGCTCAGGCGAAAAGTCTCCAAAGAAACTCGTATTTAAATTTATTTAGTGAATTTTTTGGGAAATTTAATTAAGATTAAGGGCCAAATATAATTTCATTGCACTCTTGTCCAAAGCTTTTGGCTTGAGTATTCTTAGTATGTTCAGTTTAGTCTCCTCATTAGATTTTTGAAGTCCTTCTCCATCATCTGATCCTTCAAATCTTTTAAAGATCTTATCTGATCCCCTGCTTGAATAGCCTGAGATATAGCTTCGATTAATGCCTTCGAATTTCTCTTCCTGTACACAATCTGCATGATCTGCTCTAAGTCTAACATCTGCTCGATAGCCAGCTTCTGCATTCCTTGAATAATTTACAGCTTAGTCTGTTTGGAGATCGGCAGGTAAACAGATTGGAGCAAGCCTCTTGAGCGGCTGCTCCTCCCTCTCATCTGCAAGTATTGGCTCTCACTCTCCACATTGCAAGCTATGAAGACTTTGGCATCTTGCCGGAACTTTGTGTTGTAGCCAAAGCTCTCTTCAGGAGTGAGGATCAAGACGCCATCACTCCATTATTAGATCTCATCTAGAGTGGACATTGTTATCCCTACTCTGATATTCTTTATACCTTGCCTCTGAGCAGCTCCTTATATCTTCTCGATCTCGCTATATCAGCGAATATTACCAGAGGTATCAAGTTCCCAAGCTTTTGTAGCTAACTGTCTAACCAGTCTATTCTCTCCTTTGCATTAAAGAAGGGAGTCACCTCACCACCAAGGTCTTGTCTGACGCCTGAGAGTATTTCTATCTCACTCTAGAAGGTCATCACTTCTGGAGTTCCCATCATACGCTTGAGAATGTTTTCAAGCCTGGGTCGCAAGTAGCCCAAAAATATAAGTCTGCGTTGTGCTGAGGTCCCAGATGCCCCAGATCTTGTTGTTGACTATCGTGAAAGGGGTTTGTTTGATTATTTGATCGAACTCATCTATGATCATAATTTCGTAGTGAGGCTTCATCTCAAAGAACTGCCTCAAGGATTGTATTGAAATGTTCATCCCAAGAGGCTACAAAAAGCGCGAGGTTTGCAGCTTCAAAATATCATTTGGAACAATGATGAGGACTTGTTTCTCCTAAGATCTCCAAAACTCCGAGATCAAACCAATTATCCATGTCTTCCCAGAGGCAGTTGGCATATTGCACTAGATGAGACTTTTCTCACAAGATAGTAGACAAGCGGCAACCATCGCTTGATATTTATTGTGCTTGTATTCCATGCAGATTTCTTCTAGTCTTTTAGAAATCTCCTCCATCTTTCTCACTGAAACTTTCGCACTTGTATTTAAGTATCATTTAGTGCATAGCGTGTTCAATTTAGTCTGCACTTTGTTGATTCTTAATCTGGCTTGATTATAAGTACATTTCTTTCATTCCCGAAGCCACATGATCATTCCATTTATCGAGAAAATTCATATAAGATAAAAAAATTTTTTACCTGCATTCCTCCATCTCCATCGCACCATTTTTAAAGAACTACGAGGCTCGTCAGAGAGGCTTATCTTTTTTGTCTCCAACACACAATTGCAAAAAGACTTATCCTTTCTAGATAGAGCAGTTTACTAGTCTTGACTATCTAATTTGGATTTTGAATTATCTGATAGCAAAGAGAGAATAATCCTTCTTCTCTTATTTCATCCTTTAATAATAAGACTTGATCTACTCCTGGCCAGAAAAGCTTTCTTTATCCTGCATATTGATGTTTCCTTCTTGATAGTCCTATATTACAAGTCGCGTGAAAGAAGCAGATGTGGCTTTCATCGAACCTTAAAGTTTATATTGTAGGTGATGCTGACCAGACTCCCATCAATAATGGAAAGAGCAAACTATTTCTTTTCTTTAACTATCTAAAGATGGAAACACCATCGCCTCAAGATCCTTCATTCTCGGCAACCACTGTGAGTGAGCTTCATCTTTTAAAGGTTCCATAAAGGTCTCGTGTAAGTTCTTCCCTTCAAGCTCGAGATTGCGAAGAGCGTCCGCACAGCATTGAATTATTTTTAAAACTTTATTCTTAGAGATAATCTTGATCAAGATTTGATCCTCTCTACATCTCGACTTCTTAACATAATAGTTGAATCCTCTATTAAAATCTAATGTTCATTCCTAGCAACTCAAACATTGATGGATCTTTTCGTTAAGATTGATTATCTTCTCTAAAGGAAATTTTTATCTCTTTTATCTTAGCTACTTAATTCTCAAGATAACCAAGAAACTTTAAGCTTCTAGAGTACACTGCCATCAATATTCATTACTATCAGTTTTTTTGATTCTTTTTCTAAGATATACTTCTTTATTTTCTCTTCCTGTAAATTCACTCAGAAGTCAAGCAACTCATCCTCTCTTACTTGTTTACTCACTTTTAGATCACGGCCGAGTTTTTACCTTTAACTCTATATATAGTCTTAGATTTCCTCTGGCTCGTACTGAGATAGTGGAACTATGTTTCATAACTTCCTTGTATGTGAGCTTGAAATTTTTGGTAATGCGCTTGATCTGCTCTGGCGCTTCAGTATTTGAGTCATCTCTTTCTGAACTCACTTTCTATAAGCAATTATTCACAATAATCTTAACCTCTTCTTCCCTCATCTTTAGCATCCGCTTTCTTGAATCAGCTTCAATAATTTTCATGAACTGACAAAAGAAGCTTCCCTCAATCATTCCTCGTCATGATCAACTCTGAGACCTCCGCATATCATCCAGCTCTCATTTTAGCTTCATCTCTCCGCGTATGGTAAATAATTTAATATTAATAACCCTATTTAATAAGTTTACTTAATCAGCATCACTCAACTCTCACAAGCACTTCACTATCCAATAACACCAGCGAGATTCACTCACAAAACGATCAGAAATCACATCAGAAGAATCACATTTCAGATCAGAAAAATCACAAAAACAGCATGAAGGAGAGCGATTTGGAGCCAGATCAGAAAAATCACATGTGATATTTGTGAGAGCAGTCTAAGTTTTTATTTGCTTAGTTTGAGTTTAAATAGCAGGGATGTGATTCCCACTCACTCATATGCATTAACTATATAATTTCTTAATCAATAATAATTATTCTCTTTCTCAGGATCCGATTTCCCTGCATCAAGATGAACTTCCAGAAAAGAACGTGGACACAGTTCGAGCAATCAGAAGAAGGATAGCTCGACGAGACTTTGTGAGGTCGTGCTCAAACTTATCGCAGTGTTTCAGATCTCCAAGCCTCCATACCTCTACCAATACTTCACAAAAATTAAGCAATTCACTTTTAGATAAAACATTTTAGTAGGCTACTACATGCCGCAATCGAGAGCTTCAATCGTACTACCTCACGCAGATCCTCAAGGGTGAAAAAAGGCTGTTGAAGATGAGCGACGTCAAAATGACAAAGTTGCCAAAAGTATGAGGAGCTCTCGGTCAATCAAATTCTTCAAAGGATACAAGATGAGGAACTACTCTCTTCCCTGCCAGAATATGGATAAAAAGCACTAAGCCTGATTGATCCCATATCTTCTTCAAACATGGTCAACACCTTTCAGCCAGAACCTACTCATTGTTTAGCCACTCATGGAAAAAATAGGAACTGTTGCTTCCACGCTCTGCTGAAGGAGACTACTGCTCATCTCGATGAGTGGCTCATCCATATCTGAACAATCCATCCCTTCATCTCCATCAAGACACACTACTATTATATTTACAATAATTATTTTAGAGAAGAATGGAAGGACTCTCCAGTTGATGAAGCAGTCAGCCAAGATCTTCAAGGCAAGGAGACACAAGCCTAACCCCGCTCCAGTCACATCTCTCAAGAAGTTCAGAGGGCTCGATGGAGCTCCCTCAGCTAGCAAACAGATGACAGATCAGCTAATGATAGAGAACGGAAATGGAATCATTAATGAAAATCAATCTTTGGGAATCTCCTAAAATCTTTCAAAGATGAGGTTTAACTTATGAATTTATTCATTAATAAATTAAGCCAATCTTCCTAATTTTATTCACACATAATTTTCTCACTGTCTCGTCTTTGATGTTAGCAAACGCTTCCTTGATTAGATGCTAAGGATTGATTCTCTCATTCTAAGAGAAGATCTAAACTTCAAACGTTTGTACTAGTTCTTAAGTAGTGAAAAGTAGTTTTCGATTGGATTGTATTGTGGTGAGTAAGGAGGAGTAAAAATCATCTCAATCTTGAGTTCCTTACACAAGCTTACTACTCGCTTGCTATGATGAACTCGGAGTTATCATAGCCACAATAGTCATCTCCTTCCCTTAAAGATTCGCTACTCCTAGTACAAAGTCGAGAGCTTTCTGTATCATTACCTGTTAGTGGAATGTAAAAATCCCAAGCCTCTTGATGCGAGATCCAACATTACTACTGCAAACTCTATTTGAATGTTTTTGTCCGCCACACAGATATTATTTCCTTTACTTACTCTGATCTAAGCCTCGTAGATATTGTAAACATTACTTCATCCACAAACAAGAGTACGACCCTTACATATAGAGGTTAATACGCTAACATCTCTATCAATTGGACTATTCTCCCTCTCGCAATGCGTCTTGAAAACACTTTTAAACTACAATTGCTATTTCTCTTGATCCCTGTCTATGTAAATAGCATCTTAACAAAGAGAGAAGCTTGAATTCTGGAAAATTGTCAAACCATAACACACCCCTCTATTAATATTAACCACTCCAAGCATTTTAGAGTTTCAATAGAATGATGAATCCTCACCTCTTGAGAAGAGACTTACCTTTGCAGAATGTCGTTATCGAACTAGTAGAATGAAAGAGCAGTACAAATCATTTTACTTCAGCCATTCTTGATCCCATAACTTAGATTATCTACTTATTAGCCTGAAAAAACTTGGCCTCTTTAGCTTACTTGCCCATCCTTATATCTCATTTACAGTATTAGCTCCTTTAGAGAGCACTAATTTAATCCTTTCGTCTGCCTCATCATTAAGTCTTTTGACATCTTAAATTAAATTGCTTTATTATTTGAAGAGTATTTTACAGGTTTCATTATCAACCATCTTGTCCTCAGATTCTCATGATATTTCTTTGATGTCAGATCGAATCCTTTCTTAATTTATAAAGATCAGTGTCAGAGCTCGCTTCGTTATTAAAAGGGAAGTTTTGCATGTTAGAGCTTGAGGTCTGTTTCCAAAGTAGTTGATTTAGATTGTGCTAGTGATTCTATTTTCAATTAAGTTAATTGGATCCAATTAGGTTAATTAATTAAGTGAGCCAAATGAGTCGAGTGAGCCTAGTGAGCCAAGTGAGCCAAGTGACCAAATGAGCCAAGAGAGCAGATTGAGCTTTATTTACTGAATGAAGTTAATTTGTATTGGAAATATTGTGGCTTATGTTATCGATGAGCAATTTGAGCCTTATGATGAGTGACCGATAGCCTAGTGGACAGAGTGAGCCGAGCTGAGCTTAGTAGCCGAGTAAGCCGAGTACCAATGAGCAAGTAGTAGCCAGTGAGCAGAGAGCCTAGTGAGCCTAATAGCATATAGCCAAGTAGCCAAGTGACCGAGAGGGCCTAATGAGCTAGTACTCTTAGGAAGATGATGATTGCAGTTTATATTATATAACTCTAAAGATACTATTACAACATGGTTAAATTTACTTTGAGAAGGAGCAAAGCTTTTACCAAGATCAACAACCTTCAAATTACAGTCACACTCTAAACTTAACAAACCACATTTGAGTATAACCCAGACCTATTTAAAACTTAAAACCCTAAAATATGTTGATATATTGGAGAGGAAACTCTTACGCAATCATTTCTAATGTCGTTAAGTTTTTGCTTCAACGCAAAAGCAAGAAGCCGACAAAAGTACAAGAATGAGAGAGGACTAAGTGTCACGATCTCTGGCTTTCAGCTTGCATCAATACTTAATTCAAAGATCGTTTACCGATTTCACTTTCCCCTTCAATCTTATCTCTAATTTTAGCAAATTACTTTAATTATTGGTATAATTAAATAATGTTTATCATGTGCTTTCTTTTCCCATTTGGATCAATCATTTCATTCTTAAAATTTCCCAAAAAATTCACTAATTGAGTATTGAGGTAGTTTTCATTAGGCATGCAGAGGACTTTACTTTTTTGATTAACTTTCTAGAACTTTTCAAACTTGACTTTGTCTATGTTCTCCAAGTTAACTTTAAATAATTGTTTGTTTTTCTTAGATCTCTTTTCTCAAGCCTCTTTGTCTTTTTGTTCCAGACGTACTTTATATATTTGGCGTCTTCTTCATTTTCATTTGATATTCCAATTCCAGAGGACTGGTCTTTGACAGAGGCATGTATTCCTTGGATTCCATACTCTGGAAACTGCAAAGAAGGACGGTGCTTCCACTTACGAGGAGAGTTCCCTTCAATAAAATATTTACTTTCTTATTAGTAGGGCTTCTCATAGCAGGAGAGAGAACTGCATCTGTGTCATCTTAGTCATCAGACTCTGACTGCTCTTGCTCTGACTCTTCCTCCTCCTTATTAAGCTGAGAGAGTTGCTTGAACATAAGTAGCTGCTTTACTCTGAGCTCTTGTTCTTCCCTTCGCTAGTGCTCATTCATGAATTGCTCATTCTTTCTGCGATCCGCATGAGGGATTCCCTGGTTCTTGATAGACTCACTTGCTTTCTTAAGTTGAGAGGGGTCTGCGTCCTTAGACAGATGCTTAGAATACTTTCCAAGTTGCAAGTCCTTATAAAATTAAAATTATTGATCTGTTTGAGGATCTCTGGCTAGTTCATTACAGTATCCAGATTTTCTTTGTCACAGTTAATGATGAAAGGCATTATGCGAATCAATTTCCTGTTCTGGATATCTATCTTTCTAATAAATAATATTTCTCTTAGCCTAGTCTTCCTTTACTTTCTAAGCAATCTAGTTTAAATTGATTAGCTCTACCATCTCTTCTCCATCATCACCTGCTGTGTACTAGTCATTTGTAGTTCTAGGCTCAGCTGTAATATTATTGTCGCTTCTGTCCTTCTCATCACCAATTTAGCTCTTATCAATAAAAGCACTTGCGTCATCTGAAGTGTGAGTATCATCCAATGATTTTTATTACAGAGGTATTTTGAAATTCTGGTTAGGTGATCGAGACTTGGAATGAGGAGATTCTGCTTTTTAAATAGACTTCTTTCTTTTAAAATGAAAAGGAGAATATCTTTGCAAGTTATTGTGAGATTAATTCAAAGTAGCAGTTTTGGTATTACTTTAAGCGCTCATCTCGCTTTCTCTTTTCCTGATGCTGGTCCTCTACTGTGGATTATTGGCTTGTCTGGCACTCAAACTGCTCTAATTATATCCTGCTAATATTGAACCTCCTCCTCCGAAGGAAGAGTAGTCTCCTCTCGGAGATAGTGAACTTGTCAGTCTATAGCTTTGATTCCCTCTCTTCTGATTCTTTGAGTTTATTTTCACTCCCTGAATTATCGTCTTCTTCCTCTTTAACAATAAACTCAGTATTTTAGTTAATCTTGTTAGTCAAAATGTCTGTGATAAACTCTTTGGTGACGGGAGAAATTATATTATCCTCTGCTCTGAATGACAACTCCTCGATATATTTGTCGTAGAAAGTCAAAACAGAGAACACCTTTCTAAAGATGTATTCATACCTATAATCCCATTAATTCGTAATTCTTCTTACTAATTTAAAGTTATTTGGTAGAGTAAGTTCCCCGATAGAGAAACAAAGTCAAAGCAAAATCTTTGGAAGAAAACATAGTTCTGGGAGTAGTTATTTTACTGACACACATAGTAGTCTGTCTAATACATTTCCCCAAGAGCTTTTCTAAACAGAGGAATGAACATTTCATATATATCTAGTCGCAGTGGTATCTGCAGCAGCCATTCAGACCTCTCTCTAATCTGTTCTCTTGTGAAGTTGTAACTGAGCATTAAATTCCATTGCTAAATTTATCACTGAGAGGGTGTATTTTTACTTTAGCTAATAAGTTTTGGAGAATTGGGGACATGAAAAAATCAGTAGCTTTAAGTCTGAAAGTTTTAAGGTCAAGCTTTACTTCCTACTACTCAACTTGTTCTTCCTGCAAATAAATAATTTAACTATGCTTAATTAGAATTGAGTTATTGTCATCGATTCTATAAGTATCCTAAAAATGTCCTAATAAAGGGATGAAGAAAGATAAAATCAAAGTTACTATTATAGATGTTTTGATCTAGATTGGAATCGTTTTCAGGTCTCTGTGAGAAAGATTTAAAATTCACAGCAGTATTCTAATGACTTTGAGTTATTTTAGTTGCTGCTTGGTGCTTCTTAGTTGTAATGTTTGGAGTTTAATTCTTCATAGCCCCATAATTCAAAGAATGTTCATAATTATTATCCAAATAAGACATGCCAAACTATAATTAAACGAGGAAGATATTACAATTATCTAACTTATTATAGCTTGTGCCATCTATCGCACTATTTTCACTATAAAATTTAGAGAATGACTTAGATTATTACTAATCAGTAATTTGTAGATTTGTTCTCTAATCGTTAAAATAGAAAATAAGTTTGAGTTCTGCATCTATTGATTAGCTCTTTAATTTATTTATTTGTCATTTTTAGGTTCTCCAGAGGCAGCAGCAGCAGTTTTAGAATAGAGAACTCTGCTTTAAGTATTCATGTCTAAGATTATTATTTATTTATTTTCAATTTTTATGCTAAATTAATCTTCAGATCTATTATAGCTGTGAATCTTTTTTAAATAAAATAATGAGTTTTTTATAATTATAAAATAATAATTTAATGGAGTTTAAGCATAATCCATATACTATTTGATAGGGTTTCAAATATTATTTAAGAATGTTCTCTTTTTTAATTGGACTAGGTTTTGTGCTATGCTTTTTGTGCTGAAAAGTATCGATGATATAATTAAAGCACTTTTCATATTAAAATTTGATAATTTTTGTGAGCTTGAATGATAAAAAAATCGTGATTTTTTAAAAAATTAAATTAAGAAATTGATTAGTTTAATATAATCCGAGTAATAATAGATTAGATTAGGATGAATAAAGTATTTAAGCTCAATTCTTATCTTATGTTATAATTAATTATTCTAGGATTTTATCTCATAATCAAAATTTATTCTATCAATGATAAATTCAAAATAATACATGCATCATTCAGTGCAGTTTAAAAACTCAAAAAAATTATTATGTCATAAAAATGTGTTTTATATTTGGGAAATCTTCTTGGACTTAAGTCATATAGAAATCAGATGAGGGCTATTATTGAAATTATATTTTTGTTCATTGCTATTTCTAATCAAACTCCTAAATTTAAAGTTGCAATAAATATGTTTAGATTAAAAGAAAATTGCTTCTAACGAGAAGATTCTTCATTTAAATCGTTCATATTTAAACACCATAATTATTAATCTCTAGACCGATTAAAATTAAATTCTTTACTATAATCAACTTATTCACCTATCATAATTTAATTTATCTTTTTCTTTTATATTTTATAATTATTTTTTATTTTAAAATTTAATAAAACTCAAACTAATTTCATAAATTTATATAATTTTTTGAGGAAAAAAAGATATCTTAAATTTAAAAGTATAGATGATAACAAATAGATTGTTCTTCTATATCTATTTTTATTTTGTTTAGAGCTGCTTTATAGTAAATATATATTTCTAAATAATTTTTATTTTTAACTCTTTTATTTTGAACCTCATACATAATCTCATTATAATAAATAATCAGATATCTTTTTTATAGCTTAATCTGTATATTCAAAGTTTATTAGATTGAATAGGTTTTGCTTTTATATTTATTTTATCCTTCAGGTTTAAATTAAATTATTGTATAAGATTTAGATAAATTAGAAAAGCTATAATATCAAAGCATAATCTGTTTAAAGATGCAATTTTATAAAATAATTTTAATTTAATTACCTTTTTCCACTAGAAATTGTTTTATTGATATTAAATGGATTTTATCTAATTAAATATAAATTCTGTGCTTAAATTTGCATATTATTCACGCATGCTTCAAGTGCAAAACTTATTTATTTTGTTAAGATAATTACTTAACTTTAATTGTTGGCCATAAAATTTCTCGAATAGTGCCTAGATAAAAGACCAAAAAGCCTACTAAAATATGCCTAACAACGCCCAAACCATCCCATTTTTACAATCTTATAACAATCTGCCATATATGAACCAACTCTTACCTTCAAACCTTGAAAAAAATCAATAGATGAGTTATACTTCACAAATGACTTTTATTTTATTTGAGTAAATCTACTTAAAAAAAATTTATCATTTTTTCATAGATTCAATAACATTTTTGGCTTACTCCTATACAAAATTATCTAAGCCAGCAAATTTATTTTTGAAGCAACAAATTGAAATTTATTGATCCTTTATTGATATAATTTTTGATGTTATGACATATTTTTAAACTACTTCATTTCTAAAAACTATAACTCACTCTTTCTATTATGCTCATAAAATAACTCTTGATTTATAATTCTAAGGAATTTTAATAATTATTTCCCTACATCTCTTACTGAATATTTTGTAAACGAAATTTAATGAGAGGGACTACTTAAAATTTTCCTAGTATGACGATGCAACAAAATAGTCAGTCATCTATAAGCGCACAAACTCTGAACCAACTGTAATTACAACACTCTCCTTCCTAATTTGTGTTAATATTTTATCCGGCTATGTTCAGAATCAAGCAAATAACTAGTAGTACTATGGATAGTATTAATAGAGTGGCCTTTCTTTTAATGCTTCTAACTTTTCCCATCAGTCATAAAAGGAACAAAATTACGTGTAGTAATAATACTAAAAACAATTTTAAACCTAAAAAATCGATGAAAGCAGATTTGAGCAAAGTTAGGAAAGCAAGCAAACTTATCTTCAAGTTCCTAAAATTAATCAAAGCAATTTTTATAACTCAGCTTCTAAAGCAAATGGCAAATATTCTAGAAAGGGCTCTGATGAGACTTCCTTATCTGATTGCTCAACTCAAATAGATGTTAATGAACTAACGGATCAATAACTTTATAAAGTATATATTTCTTTACATTAAAGAATTTGATTTAAAAATATAAACTTGACATATGAAGTTGCAAATAGAGTTTAAAATAAAAAAGATTTTATATGTTTTAGAAATGAGCTAATCATATCTATCCTATACATATATATTTGAGAAATTTAACCTGTTTGAGTGAAATTTTTCATTAATTTTATTTGTTATAATAGCATCTTTGTTTATTCTTATACTTCGATTTTTTATTAAAAAATGATTGTAAAATAATAAATTTGAGATCCTTTAGTGCTTGATAG